>JZKD02S1476034.1:276092-290394 GCA_000966675.3 Picea glauca | reverse complement strand
TGATCGACTTCATCTTGATTCATGGGTTTGAGTGGACATATAACATGGTCAATGTTACATTAATGAAAATAGGTTAAAATAACAACATTGAAGATCAATGTGTAGCATGTGATCTCTCATTGAAGCATAATATTATTATGTTTAGTCACACAAATATCATTAAAATTGTGTATTTAAAAATCTTTACAAGTTGTGCAATTCCTAGATTTTTCCATGTTATTAAAGATGACTTGTGGAAACTTCAAAAATATGAACATAAAATGACAAAGTAGACTAAAAACAAATAAAATATAACTCATTTTTGAATTTTGTAATTCTCGGGTACATTACCAGACTTCGTGACAGTTGGTTTAACAACATCAACATTTAAAGAATGATCATAAGGGTTGAAGCATTGCTTCTGTGTAATAGAAACAAATAGTATGTAATGGACAGGAAGTAGTATTGTGGCTACTTGTGACTTGGCTGCGGCCAAGTCGTGGGCATGCCCCCCATGGCCAAGTCACAGTCCCACAGGTGCCAAGAAATTATATCTTACTTATAAACTGAAAATGTAAATTAAAAACTAACAATACATTTTAAAAATTAAAACTAAAATTATATACTAAATATTCAGCACGCCCACGCTCACAAACGCCAACACTAAAATTAACAATACATTTTAAAACTAAAGGTGTATCCTAAAAATTAAAACTATAATTATATACTAAAATTACATACCTAAAGTTTGGCGCGCCCACTCTCACAAACGCCAACATGACCTCTGCGCTCACAGACGAGCCCACCTACATGACCTGCACTCATGACCTCTGCACTCACAGTCTCTAAGAAATGCCAACAAATTTTGTAAAATGTTTCAGGATCGATGTGTGGTTGATATATAAACAATCTTTTGGCCGAAAGATTGTTCGGCCGAAAAATCATTTGGCCAAAAGATCATTCGGCTGAACAATCATTCGGCCGAAAGAGTATCTTGACCAAACAATCTTTCGACCGAAAGAGTATTTCCGGAAAGAAAATATCCGGCCGACTAAATTTTTACACGCAAATCAAGGGTGCGGTCAATGCACCGTTCAATTTTATGTTTTATGTTTTGATTGAAAAATAGTTCGGCCGAAAAAAATATCTTTCGGCCGAAAAATATTATTAGTTCGGCCGAAAAAAGGTTTTTCAGAATTTTGGAGACCCGATTGTCACCAAAGTGTAACCCACCTCCATGATTTCACCCCACCACTTTTTAATATTTAGCCAAAAAATGCACGATTTATATCCATATATAATAAAGAACCTATACATTTTGGTACATATTTATAACATGTCAAATAAACCATTTTTATGGACATAATTGAACCAAAAAAAGTCAAAATTTTATAAGAAATTATCATTTTCTTTCATATTTTTACACATTTGAAGTAAAAAATGACAACATTTAATAAAATTTTCCAATGTATAGTGATTCACATACAAATAAAATGAAGAAAAAAAAATTATTCATCACAAAACCACAATAGATACATTTTTATTCTTATTTTAAAATTTGAAAGTCAAAACATTACAGTAATAGTTTATCAAAAATTTGGAAAATCTAGCATCGTCTTCAAAGGTATCTTTAAACTAATCAAGAATATCATATATCCCAAATTCATCATTCTCAATAGACACATGATCATCTATTTTTTTATTCAACGGTGTTTTTAGTCATTTTTTCATGCTTCTTTCAATATTAAAAATATTTTTTACCGTTTACTTTTTTGAAGTTACGTTTTTTCATATAATTTTGTCTCAATTAATTTATTGGTCCATTTTATATCTATATAATAAAAAAGTCCTATACATTTTGGTGCATATTCATTAAAATAACATGTCAAATAAAGCATTTTTATGGACATAATTGAACCAAAAAAAGTCAAAATTTTATAAGAAATTATCATTTTCTTTCATATTTTTATACATCTAAAGTAAAAAATGACAACATTTAATTAAATTTTCGAATGTATAGTTATTCACATACAAATAAAACAAAAAAGAAAAGGAAAAACAAGAAAAAGATTCATCACAAAACAACAATAGATACATATTTATTCTTATTTTAAAATATGAAGTCAAAACATTACACTTATAGCTTATCAAAAATTTGCAAAATTGAGCATCGTCTTCAAAGACATACTTAAACTAATCAACAATATTTTATATCCCAAATTCATCATTCTCAACAGACCATTATCATCTTCTTCGACGTTATTTTGTGCTTCCATTGTGTCATTTTATTCTTCCATTGGTTCTTTGATATCCACAAGTTCTCCAAAGTGATCATTTCCAATCATTCCTCCTAATGGTACTTGCGATTCCTTTGAAAATTGTGTCACCTTTAATTTACTAAAATCTCCTTTCCTCAAGCCAACTTCTTGCATTTCATCACGAAGAGTTGGAATAACATTAATTCTTTGTTGAATAAAACTACATTGCATTGGGTCAATTTCAATGGATGTGCAATTCTTTCCTTTCTACAGGAAACGTGCTAATGTTGTACCTAATCACCAAATACAAAATAAATAATGAATTTAGATACTGTAAAAAGACATAAATTAACAACAATAGAATATTGAAGTATGATTTCATAAATATTAGATCATAATTTGTTGGATTACTAAGAGGGGGATGAATCAATAATAGCGTAATTATAATCATTTTTCTTCAAATGTTATATCAATATAGAATTATTATCCAATAATGAGAAGTAAGAAATAAAAAATCACATACATACACAATATACTAGTATTTTACGTGGAAACTCAAATCGGGAGAAAACCACATAATGTTTTTTCTTATATGTCTTGAAGAATTACATTCATTGAAAGCACCAACTTCCTTTGTTTTCCAGCTGCAACTGGAAGGAGGCTCTAACCCCCTATTTTCTCAGGCTACAACTTGAGGGAAGCTTCAACTCCCCAATTCTCTCTACAACCAGAAGGAGGCTACAACCCCCTATGTTCTCCGGCTACAAACAGAAGGTGGCTACAACCCCTTGTCCTTACCCCACCCTGCCACCCTGAAGTAGAAGTAGAATAATGGAACCACTGTCACAGTATCAAGTTGTGAAATATACCATTGTAAATCTGTAACAATAAATCTAAACCATGCATCAACCATGCATCAACCTGTACCTCAACCTGTAATCAACATGTGTACCATAAACAAGTGCATCAACCATGCACCAACCTGTACTAAACAACCTGTAATCAACATATACCATAAACAAGTTCATCTAACCATGTACCGAGTATGTACTAATCATGTGTCAACTAATCATCAACCAACATCATCAACTATACACTTCATGTATGTGTCAACTCATCAACTACTTGTCTCAACCATGTACTCAACATGTAACTCAACCAAAAGCCCTCATCAATTTCATCATCCAAATCTGATTTGTAGCTCTGTAATAGACCTGGTGTATATGATCACATTCCTACAAACCTTCCTTCACTTTAACAACAAGAGACTATCATTTTCATCAAACTTTTCTTTAGTCTCACATGCCTAGTTTTGGATTAGTCAACAACCCTAACCTGAAGTAATCATAACTTTGTACCTATAATGTATAAAGATCTAAAAATGATACACAATGTTCTTCAGTGTTTTTTATGCAATTCCTCCAAGTGTCACTACTTGGAGCATCTCAGAAAATAAGTTATAGAAAAAATGACATACCTTGCTGAATTATGGCTTATTCTAGAGAGCAACCTTCTAGAGAGTGTCCCACATGGTATATTTTTTGAATTGATATGAAACTATTACACAACATACTAAAGAATATACCCTAACAAAAACATTTTGTCTCATTGAATTTTTATATGTTATGAAGAAGTTACGACATTTTTACTCGAAATACCTGTTTTGATTAGTTTCAGGACTAGCCACAAACCCTATTTTCCAAGGAGTGTAACTCTCAAACTACAACGACCCACAAGATGAATTTTTTACCAAAGATACTTGGATATGTTTTCTCAAAGGAATAGAAATTTCACGGTCTGAATCATTATATAAAAAACGTTATAGCGAAAATGGTGAGATGACCTGTAAATAACATACCTTAGAAAGCACCATCAAAAGAATTTATCCTTCCTGACATTTCTGCCTTCTTTTCTTCACCTTCACTCAGAATTCCAGTTTAGACATCCTTTGTTACCTCATACAGCTATATATATTCAATATGCTGAAGTGTGTGTTAAATGAGAGAGCCTTTCCTCTTATTTATACTCTCCAAGTAGCTTCCTTAAAAACATCTTCTAGGTTACTTGGTCGACTTTCCTTATTTCAGGGTTAACCCACTTCTAATTTCTCCATTAAAATTATTATTTAAATAATTTATTTTTTATTCACTTTGAATTATAATACACTCATCACTTCACTTTATTATTTATCCTTTAAAAATCTCTTAAACCACTTTGACTATTTTGACCTTTTGGGGCTTCTAAATGACATATGAGGGTCCTCCAACTTCGTAAGGCCATAACTCTCAAACTGTGAGGAGTTATGTGACGTTCCACATTCCACCAAAAATGACATGACATGTACTATCGATATATAATAATACTATATGAAAATATATCATAATTCATACTGTTACCCATCAAACAAACTTGGGTCCATTACCCAAACCTAGGGTCTCCAACTTCTCATGGCCATAACTCTCTAACCGTGAGGAGTTATGTGATGTTCCACATACCACCAGAAATGGCATGATAAGCACTATCCACCTAGGATAGTTTCCCTGACAAATTCACTATCCTTCATCTCATTATTCCACAATTAAGCATGGGTTCTCTTACTCTACAAAGTGTCTTCCTGTGAGGGATTTCACCATAAGGGGACCACTTTGGAGTTCATCCATATTTACTTCTTATTAACCATTAAAAAACAATAATKAGTCATAATTACATCAAAMAATATTGGATCCATTACCCAAACCTTTGTTCTATGGGGMTTTCTTCAAGGGTTGACATCAATGACAACCAAYGTTAATCAACAATCTCCCCGTTTGGCATTGATGGAAACACTCTAATGMAATAATTAAATCATATCACTCATGATCCCCCTGGAACTATGCATMTGTCCTCTACATCTGATAAATCTGCTCCTCCTAGAACCATGCCTTTGTCCTCTGCATCTGATAAATATCTCCCCCTTTGTCATCAATGGAAAATGTATCTTTTCATCTAGGGTTTCTCCCCCTGACTGAAATGAACTCTTATGGTGCTTCCTCGTGTACATATAAGACATATAAGATAATCATTCAAAAAGAATCCAAAAGGCATTCATTTTGGAGTAGAAATAACTCCAATTCTTTGGCGAAGATATTCAAAAGATTCTCGTGGAAGTTGTTTTGTAAAGATGTCTGCCACTTGTTCTTGTGTGCCCACATACTCAAATATGATGTTTGTTTCTGCAACATGTTCCCGTAGAAAGTGATAATTGATTGGAATGTGCTTCGTCTTGGAGTGCATCACCGAGTTTTTTGATATACTGATGGCACTTGTATTATCACAATCTATTGAAATGGGCTCATCATACTCAACTTGTATATCTATCAAAGTTTGTTTCATCCAAAGAACTTGTGTACAACATATTGTTTCTGCAATATACTCTGCCTCGACAGTAAATAGAGATACTGATGATTGTTTCTTTCTTAGCCATGATACCAAACACTCACCTAAGTAGAATTTTTCTCCACTAGTGCTTCGTCGATCATCAATACAACCTGCCCAATATGTATCTATGTATGCAATAAGTGATAGATATTTTCCTTTTGGATACCATAATCCAAAATCTTCTATTCCTTTGAGTTATCTAAAGATTCTCTTTACTACTAATACATGTGATTCCTTTGGTGCTACTTGAAATCATGACACCTGTCGAACTGCCTGCATTACATCTGGTCTGGATGCTGTCACATATAGTAGGCTGCCAATAATTGACATGTATTGCCTCTGATTTGTAGACTTCGAATCATCATCTTTGCTCAACTTACACCTGGTTTGCATGTGAGTGACAACTGGTTTGCAATCTTCCATTCCGAACCTCTTTATCATTTCTCTGATATACTTGGTTTGAGAAATAAAAATTCCTTGGTTTCTTTGATGTATTTGAAGTCCTGGAAGGAAGGATAGTTCTCCAAGTAACGACATTTCAAATTCATTCTGCATGTCTTTTACAAATTTATGTCTTAACCTGTCATCATCACTACAAAAAATAATATCATTAACATAAACTTTAATTTATAAAATATTACCTTGACTTACCTTGATGTAGAGGTTGTTGTCTACACTTCCTTTTCTAGACCCTTTCTATTGTAGATACTTATCCAGTCTAGAGTACCATGCTCTAGGAGCCTGTTTTAAACCATACAAGGCCTTATTTAATTTACACACATAGTTTGTGTTCTCTGACAACTGAAATCTTTCTGGTTGTTCAATGTAGACTTCTTCTTCAAGTTCCCCATTCAAAAAAGTTGATTTTACGTCCATCTGATATACTTTAACATTTTTGGAGCATGCATAAGCTAAAAGAAAATAGATTGCTTACACTCTGGCAACTGGGGCAAATGTCTCTTCAAGGTCGATTCCTTCAATCTGTGCATATAATTTACATACCAATCTAGCTTTGTTCCTTGTATCCTGTCCATATTCATTCAGTTTATTCCTGAAAACCCATTTTGTGTTGATCATATTCTTATTCTTTAGTCTTGGAACCAATTCTCAAGTGTCATTTTTCTCTATTTGATCCAATTCTTCATCCATGGCCTTATTCCAAAATTCATCCTTTTTGGCTTCTTCAAAACAGTTTGGTTCAATTGTATAAAAGAGTGCTAGGCGTGTTTGTTTCAGTTGACAGATTTTTCTTCTAGTCACAACTCCTACATCTTTGTTTCCAATAATCTGATCTGAAGGATGATTCTTCTATACTCGTTTGCTAGGTTTCTTTGGAGATACTTTTTGAACTTTCTCTTCTTCTTCTGTCGGATTCTCTTCATCTTCATCTTCCTCTTCTACTTCGTTTTCATCTTCTTCTTCGAAAATTTGTTCCATTGATTTGTTTTTTTCTTCCTTTAATTTTGGTCTTCTTGTTTAATCAAGTGTTACGTCGATGCTTTCCACAACTTTGTTTAATCTTAGATTGTAACACTTGTATACTTTCATTGTATTTGAGTAACCAACAAGTATTCCTTTGTCCACACGAGAGTCAAACTTTCCCATTTTTCCATCTTCTCCTTTGATGTAGTGTTTTCTTCCAAAAACTTTGAAGTGCTTCACATTTGCTAGTCTTCCTTTCCATAACTCGTAGGGAGTTTTATCAATGTTGTTTATGAGAATTACTTTGTTTTGGATGTGAATTGTTGTATGCACTGCCTGTTTCCAAAAAATATCAGTCAACTTTGAATTCATTATCATTGTTCGAGTCATTTCTTGTACTGTCTTGTTATTTCTTTCAACAACTCCATTCTGTTGAGGTGTCCTAGCGACGAAGAATTGCCTTTTTATTCCATGATTGCTACAATAGTCCATAAATTCCTTTGAGGTGAATTCTCCTCCATTATCGAATCTTAAGCATTTTATTCTTGAATCCATCTCATTTTCAACCATTTCCTTGTAGATCTTGAAGTTTTCAAAATCTTATGACTTGTTCTTTAGATAGAAAACTACAGTCATTCTTGTATAATCATCAACTAATAACATAAAGTATCTCTCACTTTTTAAGCCTTTTCTTGTAGTTGGTCCAACTAGATCAATATGCACAATTTCCAATGGTTTTTTTGTTGAATATTCCTTTGATTTGAACCTGGTCTTTGTTTTCTTTCCTTATTGACAATGCTTGCATAAAGTGTTGGTTGGTTTCATGATCTGGGGAATTTCTCTGTCTGCTTCTCTTTTGTTGACTTTGACAAGGTTATCAAAATGCATGTGACCCATTCTTTTGGGCCATAGCCAACTTTCATATTCCTTTCCTAGACAACACTTTTCATTTCCAATTTTGCTTGACACATATATGTTGCTTGAAGTTCTTGCAGCTATAGCGACCAATTTCCATGAACCTTCTTTTCTTATCTCACACTTTTGTGAATCGAAAGTAGCTTTATGACTTTGGTCACATATTTGACTCAAACTTAAAATATTATGTTTCATATCTTCTACTAGTAGAACATTTTCTACCTTTTCATTCTTATTCCCAATTTGGACTGTGCATTTTTCAATGATTTTGGCTGAATCATCATTTCCGAAGGAGACTGATCCATCTCTTTCCTTTTGTAATGTAAGAAAATTGTCTCTATCACATGTCATGTGTTTTGAACATCCACAGTCAACATACCAACCATGTTTCTTTTGTTTAGCTTGTAGAGTGATTGTGCATTCTTCATTGCTATATTGATCTTTCTTTCTTATCCATGTCATTTTTTGAGGTTCTTATTTGTGACTTTGTTGAGGTTCTTTAGGAGGGACTATCATTTTGCAATTTTTGGTCATGTGTCCAAAATTGTTACATTTGTAACATTCCACTTCAATGCTCAAAGATTCAAACCTGTTGTAACTTCTTTTATGTGTTTCACTAGGTCTTCTTGAATAACCCCTTTGTGTATGGATCTCAAAGTAGTTATTGTTCCTGTTGTTAGCTCTGTAATTTACAGCTCTATGTCCAAAATTATTATATGCATAACATAAACCAAAAAATATAGTTTGATACCTAGTAGTTGAAGATCTTTTGAAAGGAGGTGCTCTTATGAATCCTTCTTCTTCTTGAGGCCTGTCTATCTGTTGTTGATTCTGAAATCTGAATCTTCTCGGTGGAGGAGTGCCCTTATAATCTTCCTTGTATATCTTTTTATCCCCTTTGATTGTTTCTGCAAAGCTTTTTGGATTTGTTTCTTTCTCTATTGTTTTGAATCTTGATCCCTTTTCTGTCTAATTGTATCCAAGTCCGGACTTGTCAAGATGAGATTTTTGACTGTTGATAATGTCATCCAGAACTTTTGAGCTATTCTGCATATTTTTCTTTTGAATATCCTTTCTTAGTGTGACAATCTCTGCTTCCAGGTTTCCAATGATCATGTCCTTTCCTTCTAGCTTTTCTTTTAGTGCTTCTTCAATTATTTTATCTTCTTCTATTTGAACCTTCAATTTTGTAATCATTTGTTCTACTTCTTGAGTGTCTGTTTTCTTATCTAGTTCTACTTGTAGTTTCATGTTTTTCTTCTTTTTTCTTCTGATAACTTCTATGGAACTCATTAATTCTTCTCGGAAGTCAACTTCTGCCTCTTCGATTTCTTCTTCATATGCTTCTTCATATTCTTCTTCGGAGTCTTCTTTATCAGTGTCTTCTACTTCCATGAATGGAACTCTCCCTGTTTCGCTGTCACTAACTTCATCTTCATCCGATGATGAGATGTATTCTTTGGTTTAAAATCTTTTCTTGAAAACTTTCTTTGTAATTATTTTACCTTTATATTTATGTCTTCCTTTTGAGTAACTTTCATCATTTCTCTTTTTCTTATGAGCACATTTGTTAGAAAAATGACCAATACCATCACAATTAAAACAAATTAAAGGAAGCTTACCTCTATACCTACCATTGGTTCCCTTGTTTAGTCTTTTGACGAAGTTGGCTACTTCTTCATCATCTTCCGAGATGTCATTGTTGCTACTATATTCTTCTTGTTTCTTTTTATTTTTATTTGATATTTTGGATGCTTTGAAGGTTGTTTCTTTTACATTTGTATTTACTTGTTCAGTTCGCATCTCATATGCTGTGAAGATTCCATGCAGTTCATCCATGCTTATTGAGTTTAGATCTGATATTTCTTCTAGTGTTGATATCTTAGAGTTGAATCTCATAGGAAGAGATCTTATTACATTTTGAACAATTACAAATTCTTCGATTTCTTCTCCCAATCCCATGATTACATTCACGGTTTCATCGACTCATAAGAAGTAGGCTGTGATATCTTCATCTTCCTTCATTTTTAGTTGTTCGAAATGACCTCTGTAAGTTTGAAGCTTTGCTTCTTTGAGTTTTGAATCTCCTTCATAAATATTTTGAAGCTTGTCCCAAATCTCTTTAGCAGATTTACAATGCACAAATTTGGTGAATATTGTATCACTGAGACCATTCAAAAGTACATTTTTGGCTTTGTAATTATTCTCACTAAGTTTCACTGCTTTGTCATTTGTTGGTGGAATTGTTAGTGTTGTGTATCCATCTACAATAGATTGTCAAACTTGAAATCCATGTGCTTGTATATATGTCTTCATCCTTATGCTCCAAAAAACATACTTATGTCCATCAAACTGTGGTATTTCATTTTTATACGAGTTGGTACTCTCCAAGATCTACCTTTTAGTGGTTACATTGATTTCTAAAGGAACTTGCTCTGATACCAATTGTTGGATTACTGAGAGGGGGGGTGAATTAGTAATAGCGTAATTATAATCATTTTTCTTCAAATATTATATCAATGTAGAATTATTATCCAATAATGAGTAGTAAGAAATAAACAATCATATACATACACAATACACCAAATTTTTACATGGAAACTCAAATCGAGAGAAAACCGCAGAATGTTTTTTCTTATATGTCTTGAAGAATTGCATTCATTGGAAGCACCAACTTCCTTTGTTTTCCAGCTTCAACTGGAAGGAGGCTCCAACCCCCTAGTTTCTCAGGCTCCAACCTGAGGGAAGCTCCAACTCCCCAATTCTTTGGCTATAACCCGAAGGAGGCTACAACCCCCTATGTTTTCCGGCTACAACCGGAAGGTGGCTACAACCACCTGTCATTGCCCCGTCCTGTCACCCTGAAGTAGAAATAGAATGATGGAACCATTGCCACACTATCACTGTGAGATATACCATTGAAAATATGTACCAATAAATCTGAACCATGCATCAATCATGCATCAACCTATACCTCAACCAGTAATCAACCTGTGTACCATAAACAAGTGCATCAACCATGCACCAACCTGTACCAAACAACTTGTAATCAACTTCTACCATAAACAAGTGCATCCAACCATGTACCAAGTATGTACCAATCATGCTTCAACTACTCATCAACCAAAATCATCAACTATATACCTCATGTATGTGCCAACTCATTAACTACTTGTCTCAACTATGTACTCAACATGTAACTCAACCAAAAGCCCTCATCAATTTCATCATCCAAATTTGATGTGTAGATCTGTAATAGATATGGTGTATATGATCACATTCCTGCAAACCTTCCTTAACTTTAACAACAAGAGACTATCATTTTCATCAAACTTTTTTTTAGTCTCACATGCCTAGTTTTGGATTAGTCAACAACCCTAACTTGACATAATCATAACGTTGTACCTGTAATATATAAAGACATGAAACTGATACAAAATGTTCTTCACTGTGTTTTGTGCAATTCCTCCAAGTGTCACTACCTGGAACCTCTCAAAAAATGAGTTATATCAACAATGACATACCTTTCTGAATTCTGGCTTATTCTAGAGAGCGACTTTGTAGAGAGTGTCCTGCATGGAATATTTTCTGAATTGATCTGAAACTATTAAACATAATACTATAGAATGTACCCTAACCAACATATTTTGTATCACTAAATTTGGATCCGTTAGAAAGACGTTACGATGTTTTTACCCGAAACACTCGTTTTTGACTAATTTCAGGACTAGCCACAAACCCTATTTTCCACGCAGTGTAACTCCCAAATTACAACGACCCACAAGCTGAATTTCTTACCACAGATACTTCGATATGTCATGGTATGAATCATTATAGTAAAATAGTTATAGCGAAAATGGTGAGATGACCTGTAAATAACATAACTTAGAAAGCACCATCAAAAGAATTTATCCTTCCTTGCATTTTGGCCTTCTTTTCTTCACCTTCACTCAAAATTCATGTTTAGATATCCTTGGTTACCTCATACACCTATAGATATTCAATATGCTCAAGTGTGTATTAAATGAGAGAGCCTTGCATCTTATTTATACTCTCCAAGTAGCTTCCTTAAAAACATCTTCTAGGTCACTTGGTCGACTTTCCTTATTCTAGGGTTAACCCACTTCTCATTTCTCCATTAAAATTATTATTGAAATAATTTATTTTGTATTCACTTAGAATTATAATACACTCATCACTTCACTTTATTATTTATCCTTTAAAAGTCTCTTAAACCACTTTGACTATTTTGACCTTTTGGGGCTTCTAAATGACATATGAGGGTCCTCCAACTTCGTAAGGCCGTAACTCTCAAACCATGAGGAGTTATGTGACGTTCGACATACCACCGGAAATGGCATGACATGTACTATACATATAGAATAGTATTATCTAAAAATATATCATAACTCATATCGTTACCCTTCAAAGAAACTTGGGTCCATTACCCAAACCTGGGGTCTCCAACTTCTCATGGCCATAATCTCTAACCATGAGGATTTATGTGACGTTACACATACCACCAGAAATGGAATGACAAGCACTATCCATCTAGGATAGTTTCCCTGACAAATTCACTGTCCTTCATCTCATTATTCCACAATTAAGCACGGGTTCTGTTACTCCACAAAGCGTCTTCCTGTGAGGGCTTTCACCATAAGGGGACCACTTTGGAGTTCATCCATATTTACTTCTTATTAACCATGAAAAAAAAATAATGAGTCATATTTACATCAAACAATATAGGGTCCATTACCCAAACCTTTGTGCTATGGGGCTTTGTTCAAGGGTTGACATCAATGACAACCAACCTTAATCAACATAATTATTACCTGAACCTGAGAACAAATCCAAAACCCAATCTCCTTCATTTGAAAATGTATCTATAAGATAATTAATTAATGCTTATGGTTTTTGATAAATGTAAACCATCTCCCCTTCAAATATTTTTCCTCGTATGTTGTCTTTTTAACCACAACATTGAATGTGCAATCCCTAAGATTTTTCTCCTAATCTAGAGTGTGACTTGCAATTGAGATTGATAATTCAATTAAGTATGCCTAGAAAGTACACAATGTGCTCATCTCCATGTGTGGATGCATATGAGGCCAAGAGAGGGTTTGGATATTTAACCAAGAAATTCCATGTTCATCTTTTCTTTTATCTTTTTAGGGTATATTTTATATTTTGAGTGTTTTGGCTTAGAGTATGCTTCTTCATGTCCTTATTTTTATTCTAATAGTGGTAACTCTACATAATAACAAAACCAACTTACCAATATTTTCATTTTGAAAAAATGAATTGTGTTCAACTTCTAGATATAAAAATATATCTATCGATGAATATAATTATTTTAGGTTTGGTAACTTGTATTCCATCTAGATTTTGATTTTTATCATATTAGATGGTTAAAATTGTGAACTCTAAGTCTACATGAATCTGTATATAAGTTACCAAAGGGTGATTTTTCTTAAACTTGTGAACTCTAAGTCTTCATGAATCTACATATAAGTTACCAAAGGGTGATTTTTCCTAAACCGAGGCTTTGAAATATACAACAAACAAATCTTGGCTATTTTTTTACTCTACATGCATGCATTCTCTACATGAGGTGTTCAAAATAAAAAATTGACCGTAGAGAACAAACTTGAAATAATTTGAAAACTCCTAGTAAAAAATTGACCGTAGAGAACAAACTTGAAATAATTTGAAAACTCCTAGTAATATCTTATGTTCCCAAACAAAAGTAATATATTTTATTCGGATCCACTATAATCATTTGTTTTAAGTTTATGTGTCAAATTATGTAATCTTAGGAATCTCTTTCTAAAGATATTTTGTTGTAACTTTACTTCTTTGAATGTTGAAAGTAGTTCTTAGCATAGTCCTTCTATTGCAAAATATCATGCTCTCGAGAATAGGGTGGCCTATACACATAAACTAAGCATGCAAGTAACATTTAATCCATTCTCCACTATGTTTTATATAGAGATTGTAATACTTCAAATTTGAAGGTAAAACGAATGCAAGATTTTTTATATAGAGATTGTAATACTTCAAATTTGAAGGTAAAACGAATGCAAGATTAATATAGAGATTGTAATGCTTCAAATTTGAAGGTAAAACGAATGCAAGATTGTGTTGATATATTGTGAATTTTAAATACAAGGGAGATAATCTGAATATATGATTGTGTGGATATATTATACATTTTAAATATGATGGATATAATCTGAAGTTTTTAGTTAGATGAAGAAAACCAAACTTACAAGAATGTATGATTATTGTTGATCCGTTCTCTCAATTTTATT
>JZKD02S1476034.1:262503-274620 GCA_000966675.3 Picea glauca | reverse complement strand
CTGACTATGAGGTCGAGTCTCTTTCGGGGAGCGGTCAAACCATTCAAGGATAGAGGTGGAATGATGGTTTGGTCTGGTGAGGATTGAGTTGAGGATGGAGGCAAGGAGCCGAGCACAGGGGTGAATGAGGGAGGGTGTCGGTTGGCCATGGCTATGTGATTCTGGTACCAGAGGGAACCTCGCTTCAGCTTCCCTCGATGGCAAGGCATGTCCTAACTAACAAGAGGTAGGGGTGGAGAAATGAGACCCGGGTAATCACTTGAAGGGGTGAGAGCCAAATTTGTTGAAAGAGGAGGGCGATAGAAACCAAAAAGAGAAAATCTTAAGATATTATTTCTTAAGATTTCAATACAATGTAATAAATTATCAAGAAAAACATTTATAATGTAGAACAAAGGAAGCTGCAAATCAACAAGTAGTTCAATGTGTTACAGGGAGGATGTGACTCACACATTGGATCATGTGACCATAAGGATGAAGGCTAGCGTGCAGATGGAGCCCACCATACTATATTCGAAGTGATTTGTTTCAAGGTATATGTTACACACATAACACACAACATGAGAATCGCAAAACGTGTGGGAGAGGATGCAGAGAAGAGACATAGATCGTAGTAGAACCAAATCGAGAGAAATCAAGTTTTAGTTGGACCATGTCTAATTTGATAAGCCGATCGATATCTATAACCTATAGAGACTGAGCTAATTGCATATAGTGTAATGAGTAGATTGATAGGCGGATGCCCTACACTAATTCAATAAATATATATTAATATAGTTTTTATTATATTTATAGTTCTATATCTTTTAAATATTAGATATTTATTTAATATGATTAATGTTTTGTAATAAAATAACTTAACATGTTTAAAAAAATGGGAAAGACCAGTAATTTTTTTTTTTTTTTAATCGTTTATATGGTTTGATGGCAAGTAATAATCACTAAATATTTCATTGCAGAGAGGGAAATATGGCATCATAATCTGCACCGAGTTTTCAATCTCCCATTTACGCTTAGAGAGTAGCATGAAATGCATCTAGTTTCTGCTTTGCGTGGACGTTGTTTCTCGTACTGAAAGTAATAAACCATTTCATCTTTTGATTTACTGGTGTTCCATCCATATTTCACAAAAGAAAAGAATCTACATTTATTTATTTTTACTTTTGATTTCAGAAATAGTAAAACACATACGCTTTGGTTAGTCTGTTTGTCTAAATGGTTTAGATGCATTCAGTTTTCTTCTTAGCTTTATATTCTCTTGGAAAATGACATGTCACATGGGTTCTTCTCTAATCACACGGGAGTAGCATATCTTCACTCAAATAACTTTTAAATTAGCAAGCAGACTCAATATTTTTTATTATTTAAAAGGTGTATATTCTCTTGGAAAATGACATGGGTTCTTCTCTAATCACACCGGAGTAGCATATCTTCACTCAAATAACTATTAAATTAGCAAGACTTAAAATTTTTTATTATTTAAAATGTGTTGCAAAAAATGATACTTTATAGAGATTAAGGATCATGCTTTATTATAATTAATAACAAAGAAAAATATCCATGAATTAAAAAATTTCAACAAATTATCAAGTAAAATAGAATATCCTAAAATATAAATTATCCATAAATTAAAAATTTGTAGAAAATTCTCAAGTAAAATAGAATATCATAAAATATAAATTATAGTTGTGAAGCATTGTTGATATTTTGAACTATAATAAGTTTTTCTTATTCTAATTGTATATCTCATTGATTCTAATTATTTTTAATTGTATTTAATTTAATTGTGACAACAGGGTTTCCAATTCACAATTTTCTAGAACATATGGAAAAACCTTCACATCCATTGTCGAGATGGACGAAAGAAAAACGGAGATGTCATGTTTGTTAGGTATCCTCTTTTTCATGTAGGCCGAGGAGCACATAGTTGTATCCTCTTTTGCATGAAGACCGAGGAGCACATAGTTGTTGACAACAATCATGCAGTTAAGTGTGCCTTGATGGAGGAGGGTGTGGTATAGATTTCATAGTGTAGTTCAAAGGTGGAATATGTGGGGTTTCTTTTCAGCTACCAGAGTCGAATAACATTCCTAAGAGAGCTTCCAGCTAGTGAGTCGTTCTACCTGAAATAAAAGAAACAACATCATATTTAGTGGAACCGACAAGGCTTAGCTAACTATCATGTGAATAAATAGTCTAGTGGGTACTGAGAGAAAAAACAATAAATAGCATGCAAAATCACTGCATAAAGTGCATAGCAACTTATATAGATTTTCGAACATTGACCACAATTCCCACCAGGGTTGTATACCCCACATCTGTACTCCTGAAGCTATGGGGAACTTTTTACGCATTGGTTGTAGCAGACATGTTATGGGGAAGGGAGATGAGCAGCCCGTTAGAAAGGAAAACTAGTCAAGGAGCATGGTCGACGTCTCTCTGGTAAGAGATCTTACAGCTACCACCTTCTCCATTTACCATTAATCTATAAAGATGTACAAAATTAATAAATGAGTATATAATTTACCAGGTAACCTTCAAGCTTGTATAGCTATTGTAGCTTGTGTTTCCTTCCTGAAAATATAATTTGGGCATTACCAGGTAGCCTCAAATCCTTTATAACTATGGCAGTTTGTGTTTCCTTCAACTTCCTAAAAATATCCCATGTATGCCATGTGAGTTAGAAACATTATAATTTTTTGTGTTTTACTGCAATAAAATTTTATGCACAAGAAGTCAACAGAAAATTGAAAATTGTTGGAAACAAAGAGAAAATGTTTGGAAGACCACTATTTGTCTTTCAGAAACCTGCAATTTATCCTCATTGCCTTTTAAAAACATGCAATTCATTTTCATTGTCTTGTTGACAACAAAAATTGTGGAGAAGAAGCTTGCAATTTATTTTCATTGTCTTGTTCAAATTTCGACAATATGTCAAGAGAAGAGACACAATCTAAGAAATTATTGAAAAAACAATGAATCATAACGACCCTTTCACACAAAGAGATTAGTTAATATGATTTCACAGTCAAAGTGCACAGAATTCTGTTAAGGTCTTTGTTAAGCATACTTAACCTTGGCAATGTTCATGAGAATCCCAACTATTTTTTTTTTTAAATTACCACACCATCTACATTGGGAAACCAAATATCAGTAAATCTCATTAAACATCAATGATTAATTTTGGGCAATCTAAAGCTCATAATCACTTCTAACAGCAATAAGGAGCAAATCTAACATGAAATAGCTTCAGGGGAATACTTTCTTTCATAATTAATGTCTAAAATATGTTTCAGAGATTAATGAATGAAATTATTTGTAAAATACTGCACCATTTGTTCATGCTCACAATATGGTTAGTATAGAGAAATGTTACCACGAATCTGGCATTATAACATAATCCTTTGTGGCAATTTTAGGTTTTAAATAAAATTTAGAAAATAAAACAATGGTCATGAAATTTTGAGTACCTTGTCTTCGAATTTGTGTTGTTTAGCCGAAACCTTTCTCAGCAAACTCAAGTCTGCTAAAAACACTGAAATTCATAGCAAATTATGGATGTGTGTGGTTTATGAAACAAATAGGGAACCAAACCCTTTGAAATAAATGAAAATAACAAAATATACTTTAGATATGTAGGAGACGATTTCAAAGTAGAGTTCTTACCATCTACGACTAAAAAATGGAAAATTGACTAGACGATGGTGGTCATTTTAATTTTCAATGGACGAGTTTTGGAAATCAATTTGGAAAAATAGCAATGGACCAGCTTTGGAAATCAGTTTGGAAAAATAGCAATGGACCAGCTTTGGAAATCAAGATAGAAAAATAGCAATTAGACTAGCTCTAGAATTTGTAGACAAAGGACATGCAAGTGACCAAGTGGAAGTGGAGAGCAATTGACAGCTCACCAACTCCCACTACGGGACACCAAAGCCACTGCCTCTTGACATTGCAATGAGTTATCGACTATGGGTTATGCTTGCTAAAAAATTAAACATTTAATGTTTGTGAATTAATGCTAAGTTAAAACTTAGCATTAATTCACCCTGAAATGTATTTTATAATTGCATATCTCTTTTCTAAATTTAAGGTTCTTGCCTCATCTCTCGCCTCTATATAAGGCCAAATAAGATCTCAAAAACAATAATTTGTTTAAAAAAATTGTTGTGACTATTTGATAGGTCGATAAAAAGTGAAAGAAGAAATGATATTTCGAACTTTAGGTTATAATGTATTGAATTGTGTGTGGTAATATTCAATAAAGACGAACCGATTACTATAATCCCTAGCCTCAAGGCAAGAACTAATAAGGATATTTCCGCTTAAAATATAGATGCACCTATCTAAAAAAGAGTTGGTTTGCATGGAGGAGTAAGAAAATGACCAAAAGGCATTTGATGTATATTTGTTTTATATTATGAATATGACATGTTAAATTTTAAATATCTTTTAGAATGTTTTATTAAAAAATGTATAAATTTGTAAATAATAGTAGATGTTTTATTAAAAATTATAAATTTGTAAATAATAGTTATTTTTTATAACTTGTTATAGACAAGTAAAACGAATTGGACAAGCTAATTAAAAAAAAAAGATTTTATTGTCTTTTGTCAGGTTGCATTATAATTTAAAATAAAACTTTCATTTCGAGTATTTGAGAAAAATAAATTATATGTATCGAGGGTACAATAAAAATCAAAATTTAAAATAAAACTTTCATTTCGAATATGAGAAAAGTAAATTATATGGATTGAGAATTTAAGAAAAGTTCGTTATATGAATTGAGAATTTAATAAAGTTGATAGATAAATCATGCATTTAAAAGATTGGGTTAGAAAATGCTTTGTCAATTAAGACATTCTTTATTTTCATATAATATTTTTATTTTTTTATTAGTGTCAAATTTTGAATTCATTTTAAATATTTGAAAAAATTATTCTCATATAGATTTTTTTTATTAGTTTTAAACTTTAAATTCATTTTAAACATTTGAGAAGACCAAATTAGATGTATTGAAGTACATTGTTTATTTTTAAATAAATTATTCTTTTTATTAATTTCAAATTTTGAATTCATTTTAAACATTTGAGAAGAAGAAGTTAGATGCATTCAGGGTTCAATAAATATGATGTATCATGGACCCTCAATGCAATGAGGGTTAAATGAATATGATGTATCTAACATTGAACATTTAAGGAAATATATATGTATTGAGAGTTCAATAAAGATGTATACATTTAAGATTGTGTCAGGAAATGTTTTTTTTTAATTAGAATCTTGGTTAGTTTTGTTAGTAGTATTATATTTTTGAGTTTATTTTGAGCATTTGTATAAAGCAATTTTTATATACATTTATTGTTCAATAAATATGGTGAATCACTTATACATTTGAGGGATTGTGTTAAAAAATACTCCTTATAACTGGACCTTGGTTAACCTCAAACAAATTACTCTTATTATAACCTTAAATAAAATTTTCATTTTAAGAAAAAACATTATATGCATTAACATTTATATGTACTAAAGGTTCAAGATGATGGATCAACCATATATTTGAAAGACTACATTAGAAAATGTCCCTTCAACATTGGCTAGCCTCAAATAAATTACTCTTAATATTAGTTTCATACTTTTGAATTCATTTATTGTATTTTTGAATTTATTTTAAGTATGTGAGGAGAGAAAGTTATATGAATTGAGGGTTAAATAAATATGATGAATCATGAATAAAGTTATATCGATTCAGAATTTAATAATGATGGTGGATCAACCATACATTTAATGGATTGTGTTAGAAAATGTCACCTTCAGCTAGGACCTTTGGTTAGTCTCACATCAATTATTCATATTGTTAGTTTTATACTTTTGAATTCCTTCTTAGAATTTTAGGAAAGAAATTTATATAGATTGAGGATTCAACAAAGATGGTGAATCAAACTTACAATTCAGAGATTGTGTTAGAAAATGCCCCCTTCAACTAGTACCTTGGTTAGCCTCAAACAAATTACTCTTACTATTAGCCTCATACTTTTGAATTCCCCCACCCTCATCAAAATATGGTTAAATACACATTAAATATACATAAAAATTCTACACCTTGCATATTATTGACATGTTTTCCTTAGAACTCATTTTTTGTTCTTTCGCCTTATGTCAAGGTCCACCTTTTTTTTTTTAATATTGAGTTTTTTTGAATCTTTGAAATTTATGTGAATCCATTTGTATCTTTCCATGGGTTTGATCAAAGACTAAAAAATATTTGATTAATGTGGAATGAAGTTAATTTTACTACATTTTTATTTAAATAAGATTTGGTTCTCCACACTCAATAGACCACATGAGACTTAAACATATTTTGTATATCATGTAAGATGGGGTCACTTTTATTTCCCTCTTTCTCTACCTTTCCCCTTACCCCATACTTTGAGTGGATAGAACCCCATCCACCTTTTACTTCCTTTGTTCCCCACTTTTTCCTTACCCCACTCACTTCCTTCCTCCTACACCCAACATTATGCCTCAACACACACTTAACCATTCATTTTCCTTGGTACACACTTAACCTTTCCTTTACCTCAACACTCACTTAACCTTTCCTTTTACTCACTCCACATTCTTCTCTACCCCATACCTTACACATCACATACCATTCCATCTTGCTGACCTTAACAAGGATGAGTGGAACGTGGGTGTTGGAGAGGCATTGTGGATAAGTTTCAAGATCTATGCCAAAAGGAAGTCGAAGGGAGAAAGGAAATTAGAATAAGGATCAGAGTGCATGACGAAAGAAAATTCCAAGGAGCATGACAAAAGGATGCACGACAAAGCAGTACACATAAGGAAGAAAACAATTATAAATTGTGGGGTTGGGGACATTTTGTCCACTTTTGTAATAGGTTTTTGGGGGAACTTTGTTCGTTGTTGTAATGGGATTAGAACTATTTTTATGTATAAATATGTAAGAGACAGAAAGATAGAGATATAGAGTGATGATGCATATAAGTTGTGAATGTTTTTTGGTAAGGGAGTCGAGCGAAGGAAGAGATCTATAGTATGACTAAGGAGTGAATTCACACTACAATAGAATGAATAGGAAGGTTTGGGATGATATTACTATTTCATATCTTGTAGCACAATGCACAATTGTAAGAAAGATATTAATGAATAATATAAGAATCATGTTGTTGTGGACATTGCCCAAGTTGGATGAACCACTTAAAATATGTTTGCTATGATGTGTTTCCAATATATGTTTTTTTCTGGGTTATGTTGAATGTATGGATCACACACGATGTTGTAATGTGGCATATTGTAGAATACCTAGGGAGATAATATGGGGTACCTATGGAGGTACCAAATGGGAATGTGGTTATGTATATTCAATGTAAGGTGGACTAGGTCGACTTATGCATCAGCAGGGAACCAGAAAGAAAATCAATCTAGAGGTGCATGGAGGCCTAGTAGCACCATAGGAAGACATGAGTCTGGAGAACCAATCCCATGGAAACACTGGCATGATGTAGAGAAAGATCAAGTTGGCAAGGGAGCAGTTGGAAAACATGTTCAACTCCCATTAGGATGGATGGATGGTCATACTTGGTACCAGTTGGCTACATTACTTAGCCAGTCATATTGTATGTTTTGTTGTCATGTTTTGAGGACAAAACTTGTGAAAGGGGATGAAATGTAGTATACCTAGGGAGGTAATATGGGGTACTTATGAAGGTACCAAATGGGAATGTGGTTATGTATATTTAATGTAAGGTGGACTAAATCTACTATATTATTAAATAAGACCCATTATGGTAGTTAGATATAATAAATGAGAGAAGGATCTCTAGAAGGTTCCTAGGAGATAGAGAGAGCTATATAAAGAAGTGCAAGTAATGTATTGAAGCATAGTGAAGGATATTGTTATTATAGAAAGAAAGTATTTCTTGAGATTTTTGTCCTTCCATAAGGATTAATATATGGCGTTACCCCAACTCAAGGGTTTCTCTATTTCTTGTGCTCAATATTTGGTGAATGGTGTGGTTTATTGTTGTTGATATTAAGAGTATATCTGAAGTAAAGTAGTTGATAGATCTACAAATATAAATTCAAATAGACTCTTAATATCATCAAAAATAAACCAAACCAATCACCAAATACTGAACACAAGAAATAGAGAAACCCTTGAGGTAGGGTAACACCATATATTAATCCTTATGGAAGGATAAAACTACCAAACAATACTTGCTTGCTACAATAGAAATATTCTTCACTATGCTTCAATACATTCCTTACACTTATTTATATATCTCTTTCTATCTTCTAGGAAACTTCTAGAGAGACTTCTCTCATTTATTATGTATAACTACCATAATGGGTCTTATTTAATAATATAGTGGACCTAGTCCACCTTACATTGAATATACATAACTACATTTCCATTTGCTACCTCCCTAGGTACCCCATATCACCTCCCTAGGTATACTAAATTCCATCCCCCTTCACATGTTTCTTCCTCGAAACACGAGAACAAACCATACAATATGACTGGCTAAGCAATGTAGTCAACTTGTACCAATTATGACCATCTATCCATCCTAATGGGAGTCGAACATGTTGTCCAACTATTGCCCTGTGACCTTGATCTTGCTCTACATCATGCCAATGTTTCCATGGGATTGATTCTCTAGCCTCATGTCTTCCTATAGTGTTGCTAGGCCTCCATGCACCTTTATATTGGTTTCCTTTCTTGTTCCTTGCTGGTGCATAAGTGCGTTGATGTTCACACTCTTGCGTTGATGGCTAATGTTTCTCTATATGATGTGGATGGAGATATACAACAACTATAAGAGTCTGCTCCTTTTTCTTTAAATATGCAACACATTGTGTCTTTAAGTCAATGACCTCCTTAGCTACCTGATTGTGCCCTTCCTATGGATTTGATTCATCTTCTTCTCTAGAATCTACATCTGATTTAACTTCGAACTCATTAATAACTTCTTTTCTCACCTCCGTGGGCCCATATTTCTTACTAAGCGACACATATTGCAATCTAACTTTTTTTTCTTGTACCAAAGTTTCAAATACTTCTTTTCCACATTAATATTAACTATACCAATTGTGGCCATCCAAGGGTATCCCAAAACAATATTCACCTCATCCATATCTATAACATAAAAATATGAATGCAAAACATATTTATCCATATTGAGCTTCAAATGTTTAAAAAATTGATCGTTTTCACCCTTAACCTATGTGCTTTGGATATTTTTTGCATGAACTTGAAATATATTAACCAATTGAACATTGATAAAATTTTGTTGGTAACTATGCTTAACAGAAACAATTACATTTTCTTTATGAATACAACCATGAACCTATAATATAGATTTGCCACATGAAAATAAACCCTTTCTACTATCTTCATACATACACTTTGTATGAAAACACTTGTCTAAAATTATTTTTTCATATGCTTCATCAGAAAGTGCCATGAACTCAATATAATTAAATGAGTTCCACCATATGCGAGCATCTGCTTGGAAACCATAGTATAGACAAATTCTCCAATGATCTTTCCATGATGAATTTTGATGTTGTATATATTCTTCAATACTAGGGCCATCATCTTTTCCAATAAAAAACATCTTTCTTAGAGAAATATTCAACAAAAACTAAGGTTTATAAAATAACTTACTATGAAAATCACACGGCTTTTTCCAGAAAAACCCTGAAAAATGATCGAATTTAAAATGCTCATAACTTTACTTCCTGGACTCCATTTAGGTTGATTATTTTTTTGAAATTGTGTAATTTTCCGAGAAGAATTAAAATATTCAATTTGTTTGGCCAAGTTATGCAAAAATTGTTTAATATCTGAACCTTAAGTGCGGCACCTTATTTTTTCCTAGAAAAAATCTACAAAAAGAGCCAAAAAATTCTCCCCTTCTTTGGACAAGGAAAGTGCTCTAATACCAATTGTTAAGTAAGTGAATAAATCTACAAATAAAATCACCACAAATATTGAATACACAATATATACATAGAGAAATATAGAAGAAACCACACTTTTATTATAAGAAAACCCTTGATGTAGGGTAACACCATACAATGGATCCTATTATGGAAGGGATACTCTCATGTTCACTTGCCTCTTCAAGGGAACTCTCCTATTGAGATATTGCTCCAAATACAAAACTTATCTTCATATCTGAATACATTGCTTGAACCCCTTTATATAGTGCTACCATTACCTAAGAACATTCTAGAGGAGGAATCTTGTAAAAGAAGAACCTTCTAAGAAGTCCTCTTACATTTATTATATCTAACTACCAATTTATTATATCTAACTACCATAGTGGGAATTATTTAATAATATAGTGGACCTAATCCATCTTACGTTAAATGGCCTCCACTACCTTTCAAGCTACCCAACAAGGACGTTCCTCCTGACCATAGACGTTACTGTTACAATTCTCAACAACAAGTCACCCCCGATCTAGGACTATGAATCCAGAAGGACGGGTCCTAGGCCAAATCTAAAACGCACACAATTTGGATAGTTATCTCTAGTTTTTTCCCAACCACCCAAAAATCCTAATTTATATCTCGTTTTCCCCTTCATCCTGCACAACCCAAATAAATGAACCCCTTTCTTTGCCATGCATTCCCTCAGGTTGTTCCATTTCTTTGCAGGGCTTCAGTTCTATTGGTCAGGAAATCTCCCCACTGGAAACTCCGAGGATTTTTATTTGTGAACAATTCCTTCCTAAACTACCATCAATCTCATGCACACATGCATCCATTCTATGATGGAATGATCAGTAAATTAATACAACCATATAGCAATGGCTCTCCTCTTCCAACCATTCATTTCCATGCTCATACCAAGAGCACACAAATTAGCAAGAATGAGGCACCAAAAATGAAAGAGTGAGAAGGGTGTAAGATTGAATAAAGAACAAAAAAAAGAGAACCCCCAAACAACCAATTTTTTTTTTATGTATTTACATGTAAACAAGAACCACATGGCCAAGGAGGCCGAGCAAGGTCACAGGTTTGGGAGAACTAGTCAAGGAGGTCGAGCAAAGTCAAGCATAAAGGTCGAGTAGGGTCATGAAGAGAGGCCATGTAAGGGAAATAATAAATCGAGCCAAGGAAAGATAAAGGAGATAGGGGGGATTAGCAAGAGTCCAAAGAGATCTCCCAGGGAAAAGTGATCAAAACCTGCAACAAGTATAAGAGAATCCATATGATTCATATGAATTGAGGCCGAGAGAGGGCAATACTCGTAGAAGATTGAGAGAGGGTAGTATGAGTGTGGTTGAGAGGTGAAGAGGATATCATATACTAATATCAAGGATTGTGTGACCACCTGCAGGAAGGAAAATATGAACCTGATTCATACCAAGAAGATTTGTACAACTGTACGATCGGCCAATAGAAGAACTCGGATATATATGAAACCATACAGCCTATACAACTTCTCATTTTGTCATTGATGTTTGTTTTCTGTATGTAACTTAGTTTGAAGTATTTAAAATAAGGGTTTTCCCAAGGGAGTGGGGTTTCCAAACATCTATATTGATAATCTTTTGTGTGGTTCATGTTACTATTTTTTTAATGAGAATTAGTTAAAATGTGTGTTTGTTCAGTCAACTCACCTGGATCGAAAATATACAATGTCACATATGAGTTTATGCTATTTCTACTTTACAACGTCTTATCTTTGTTTATTACTTATTCTATGTGATTTTCTTATATACTTAGCATCATGTGATAGTAAAGAGAACAACCATACACAAAAGAAATGAAGCTATGCACATGGATGGCCAAACCGACCTAACACCTGAATTTTTTATGAAATTTTTATGAAAGAGAACAACAGTGTGCCAGGTTAAACTTGTGCTGCAAAAATAAAGAGTTCACAAGACCATATTCACCAAGATTCCCTTGGGCGCTCCTCCTTCTTCACCTCAACCAAGACCGAAAAGACTTCACCCCTTCGTTCTTCCTTGCCTTAGTGCCATTGATTCACTTCCTTCCTTTGTCTACCTCCATCCAACATTTCAGACTCAGAGATTCACCAAGAATCCCTTGGGCGCTCCTCCTTCATCACCTCAA
>JZKD02S1476034.1:168661-245166 GCA_000966675.3 Picea glauca | reverse complement strand
TTTATAGAAGAGAAAGAAAGAGAATTGTTATAGGTAGATATTTCCCATGCATAGATAGGATATGAAAATATAATTTTATCTATCAAAAGGGAAGGAAATCATAGAAAATGCCTAGTTGAGTTATCTGGAGGAGGATAAAATCAAAGTCAATGGTCTACATGTTCACGGTATGGGTAAATTTATTGGTTGGGCATCATTGGTGTAAATTCTAACCTTGTACAATATCTACTACAAACAGATATTCAAAAAAGAACAGAAAAGATACAATGGAAAATACAAACATTACACAGAGATTTTTCCCCTGGAAATCCAAACCAGGAAAACCAGCATATTCTATACTCATTCATTGTGTTACAATGTTTACAATACAAAATACATATAGGAGCTAGCGGCATCCAAAACCCTAACCCAATGACCTGGATTAGTCCAAAACCCTAGTTCCTTAACCGAAAATAAAAAACCATCAGCAAAGAAACCATGTGCTAAAAAAACCACCTAAATATAATGCAGTGCTGAAAATGCGATCCCGATGTGAAAAAATAACACATCTACTACTCGTGCAAAGAATATAACACATACCCAACAATTGGATCATCGACAGAATGTGATAAATGCTCCAGACGAACTGAAGTTGTAGTGAGTTACTACCAACCACTAGTTCTCTACAAAGGGATCGCCTAATCATGGAGGGAAAGAAAGAGAGCAAGCGAACTATTGATTCAGTGCCCCTGGGTCTTTGAAAATAAAAATGTTAGTATCATTGGTTTTATTTGTTGAAGTGAAATGTGTCCTCCAAATTTTATGGGTTTTGTAAAAGAAATATATTGAGCCTAATAAATTCAATATTTGAGTGTAGAATTGGTTAGAATTGACTACTCTAACAATTACAAAGTGAAGTATAGAAGATCCAAGAATAATGTTGGACAAGCATGTTGAGGATGAAGAGGTAAAATTACAAATATGTGAATGACTACAAAGAAACAAGAAGATATATGGATTTGGTCGTCATTGCATCATTATTATGGTTGGTATTTTGTACCCGTGCATGTCAATATTACATAATGTAAAAATCATCTATGCAAACATACTGTAAAAATCATCCATGCATCTAATTGCTAAGGTGTGTTATAGTTGGAAGGAAAATTTAGCTATGTTTTATTTCATTTAACCCTTCCTAAGGTGTGTTATAGTTGGAAGAAAAATTTAGTTGTGTTTTATTTTATTTAACCCTTCCTTGATGAAGGGTTGTTTCAAAAATGAGGTGCCATAAGAATGTAATATTAACTTGGATACATCGCATATCCAAATTGTTTTCCTAGAGAGGTTGGCAAGAACTATGGTTGGGTACTTACTTTGGTGTCTTGGTAAATGAAAATATGTCCATAGGATGGTTGATTGTTAAGTCTTTACAATAAAGTTGTTATATCTTGGAATATAGTAGGTTTTCACTCAAGCTATGTAGTGCTAGTGTTTGGCCCAAGACAAGTTTCTATATCTTGGAATATAATAGGTTCTCACTCAAGCTACGTAGTACTAGTGTTTGGCCCAAAGATAACACTGACGTTGGTTCCCAATTGGTACTATTATTCAAGATGATAGTCTTAGTCTTACCCGTGAACAAAGGATCATGAATAATTTGGTTTAGATATGTACGTGAGTTGATACAATGAAGATTCATTGGTTGGTTATCATGGTAATTAAAGTGGTGATTTTGAATGATTATGGAAAAATAAGTTAAAGTTTGTGTATTGTGTTCAACAAAACTGGTGACTATATGGAAACGTGAATCACAAATTGCATTTGTAACAAGTCTAATATGGAATGATTATGGACAAATAAGGTAATGTTTGTGTATTTTGTTCAACAAAACTAGTGACTATATGGAAATGTGAATCACACCTCGCATTTGTAACAAATCTAAGATGGTATGTATTGGTCTTTGAAATTTCTAATCTCAGATTTTGTTGTCCAAAGTTTGTACTTAAGGGAAGTATTGTAATGGTAACTAAGCCTTATTTCAAATAATGTACCTAGTGTCTCCATGAGATTGTGTATGTAAATGGTACATACTTGTATCTTTGTATGTAACATGTAAATGTCATATCATTATAATACCTAAATAGAAATACATACCCATTTTCCATGTGTCCCTAATGATTTGGATAACTTGTTAGATACAATGAAAAACTTATATTATGGATTCATTAATCACTTGGAGGAATGGGCCATGTGTTGTCTAGATACTTTCTGAGTAGAATAATTTTGTTGTAGACTCTGGAAAGTGCCTAGAAACTAGATCTGTTTTTATACATTTTGATGCAGACCCCCTACCTCAGTAGGGTCTACTGACCTCCCGATCTCTGGATCGTTCTTCTTCTGAGATGAATTATCTCTTTTGGGATCTTGCTAGAACCCTTCAAAGAAATCCACAGCCCCCCCTTTTCTCCTCTGGCACAAGCCTTCAAAAAACTTTCTGTGGGCTCCCTTCTCCCTTGGCGCTCTTCTCTCTGTTCTGACCCGACATACCTTTCGGGGTTTTCAGGGTTTCGAGACTCCTATGAATGAATTCTCCCCGATTCCTTGTCCTCTTGGACTTCCGGTCTCCGAAATGCCAAAAAGACACAACGCCTCAACTGGCTCCTTTGTTGTCCTTTCGGGTCTTTGAGTTTCGCAAGTTGGGACTCCCAAGCTCCAAACTCCTGGCCTCTCGAGTACGCGATATCTGGAATGCTGAAATGATGACCCACGATAATATGCCACTGGATTTTCGCGATTTAGGGAATCACAAACGAGCATTCTCCCTTTTGTACTCTGTCTTTCAAAATCCCAGTTCACGAAATGACGAACCGGCTCGGCATTCACTCTTTCAGAGTTTCACTATTCTGGGAACCATGATGTAAGGCCCCTTCCTTTCCCCTTTCGAACCCACGGTGGCTGAAATGTCAAAATGGAAAAATGATGAGATACCCGACACCTGCTCTTTCGAGATTTCACATTTCGCAGAATCTGGATAGAAAGGGTATCCCTACTCCTTGGAGTCTTCGGTCACCAAAAAGCTAAAATGCCCAAATGTCGAAACACCACAATGTTGTGGTGTTCAATAAATGGCTCACAAAAATCCCTATGATCGACGAATCACATCGAATCACGATTTCGTTATTTTGTGATTCAGAGTTATGAAGGACAAGAGCCTCTGTCCTTCCACCTCCCAATACTCGAAGTCCCGAAATGAACGTTGAGAAACTCTCGCTGCTAACCTCCTCGTAGCTCTACCTGATCCGACAACCTGCGGAGTTTCAGTGCTCCCCCTCGAGGGTTCTCCACCATCTGTTTAGATTTCCGAACTCTCCTCCTGGATCTATGCAGGGTTAAATCATGGGCTCCTTCCTTCAATCAGACGACCTGCGGGGATTTCCACCTCGATCCAATGCTCGACGACATTCTTCCTCATGAGATTTTACTCAATTTCGACTTAGGATATTTCTAAGTCTGCAAAGACTCGGTATTCTCTCCTTCCAGGGAATGGGTTCATGGATCCTTATAACACTTTTCGAAGTGTTATTCCTCTTGAGCTTTGTCTATTTCAGACTCCGGCTCCCGTGCACTCACGTCTGAGGGAGTTCGATAGCTCAGATTCACGACATTTTCTCTTTGCTCGATGCACACCTTGCAGAGCTCCCAGTGAAGTGAAAACAATTCCACAACATTCCTCCCTGGCTCGATGCACACCTGGCAGAGCTCCAAATGAAGAGAAACAATTGAAACTACCAAAATCTCACAGTTCCATTTACTTGTTTATAAAACAGAAAATAACAGGAAAATACACACAGTCCAAGCTCAACACATTCCCAATGGCTACAGATTACATTCAAAATTACAGTAACTCAAAATAATTTTTTTTTCTCCTGCTACTCGCAGTTCTCTCTTATGACTAACTTTTCTCTGTAGTCCATCCCTTCTTCTTAATGGGGGTGTAAACTTCTACATAACTCAAAGATGGTTCTAGGGTTTCCCCTAGCTACTTTCCTACTCTAAAATTCATCCTACACTATCTAAGTCCAGTCGCTTTCCAGAGCTAAAGTGGAAACTCCTGCTCTGTTTACAATTTCAAAAACTTGCTTCACAGGGTAAAATTCAGCACCGGTTCAAGCGTACCTCAAAAAGTGAATTCTGGTGCCGAGTGGGGACATATCTTGAAATCCATTATAGCCACCCACGTCAAAGTTTTGGAAGAACTCGCACGTGTTGAATGTTCCTACCTCTATGCACTTGACACGATGCTTCTACATCATACTCCCCTTGACAAAAATTCATGGACTCCTGTCCATGAGCTCCTCTACTGATTTTCCCTCCTTCTGGATAGCAGCTTCATTTTCCCAACTGGAATATTCGATTGGGTGTCCCTTCCATTTGACTAGATACTCAAAATAAGTCTTCCTCCTAGTCTTCTTGCCAATTCGAAGAGATCACAAAACCCAAATAAATGAGTTATGTCTTCATAAAAGAGGACTTCCTCAAATTGATCAACAACTTCTCCTGTTGTATCCTTCTCATTACTAGCGTTAGTTGCCTCAAATGCTCCTCTTTAGTCCTCCTAAAGACTAGTATATTGTCCATATATACAACCATGAACTTGCCAATGAAATCTTTTAGAATTTCATTCATCATCCTCAGAAAAGTGCCTGGGGCATTTGTTAAGCCAAATGGCATAACTAGCCACTCATACAGGCCTTCATTCATCTTCAAGGTTGTTTTCCATTCATCACCTTCTCTCATCCTGATCTGGTGATATCCACTTTTTAGATCTATCTTAGAAAAGAAATTTTCTCCACTTAAGCAATCCATTAAGTCATCCATTCTCGGTAAATGAAATCTGTACCTGATGGTGATCTTGTTGATGGCTTTTGAGTCTATGCACATTATCCATCCTCCATCTTTCTTTGGGATTAACATAGTTGGTACTGCTCATGGGCTCAAACTTGGGCTCAAACTTTCTCTAACTAAGCCCTTATCAAGAAAATATTGGACTTGCTTCTTCTCCTCCTCATTTTCTCGAGGTGTTAATCTATACGTTGCCTTGTTTGGCAAGCTCTCTCCTGGTATCAAGTCGATATGATGAATGATACTCCTAATGGGTGGAAATTAGTTTGGTATCTCATCCACCACTATATCATCAAAATTATCCAGCAGTTCCTAAACTTCTTCAGGTAGGTCATTCACTGATGTACTTGTAAGGATGACTCTGGGCTTCCTCACCACAGTGACTTGCATCTCCTCTTCTTCCTTGAATTCTTTCAGGAGTTCTTTCTTGCTCATGAGAAATATGCTTGTGTTGGTTTCCTCTTTTGCTCTCTTCTCCTCCATTGGCGGTAACATATGCATCCTACCATTCTTTTCCAATGTATATGTATTTTTTTCCCATCATGAATGACATTTATATCAAACTACCATGGTCTTCCCAACAAAATGTGACACACATCCATGGGAATTACATCACATAGGATTTCATATTTAGATCCTCCTATTTTAATTTCAACCAGACATTGTTTAGCAATTATTACCTGGTGTCCTTTTTGCAGCCATGAGACTTTGTATGGACTCAGATGTGTAGTTGTCTTCAGCTCCAATTTCTCCACCATCTCTATGGATACTAGGTTGTCATTACTCCCACTGTCAATGATTACCTTGCATACTTTATCCTTATTCTTGCAAGCTGTCCTGAAGAGACTGTTTCTCTGCACTGGCTTTTCAATTTTTGCCTCTGGTTTTAAGAGAACTTTTCTCAACATCAAGGATGCTCCATCCTCTACTCCTTCGTCCTCAACATCTCTTCATTATGCTTCTGAAATGTGAGCTTCTCCTCCTTGTTTCTTCTTCTCGGGACATTCCCAAGACATGTGCCCTACCTTTCCACACTTATAACACCTTACTCCTCCTCTGCCTCTCCCTCTAGAAGAGTTTCATCCACCATTTTGTATCCCTCGTGAACTTCCTCCTCGTTCCGAGTGATTGTGTGGTTTCTCAGCCTCATCCTTAGACTGATGTGCTCTGTCATGGTTAAATCTCTTACTTTTTCTTGGGATCGAGCTCTTACCTCTTCCTCACTGGTTTTGTTTTCTGGCCAGCTTCTACTTTGCATAAATTAAAAACTGATAAGCATATTCCATAGTCCTTACTAACATCATGCTAAGCTCGTCCTGGATCTCATATCTCAAGCCATTTATATATCTGGAAACTCTTTCTTCGTCTCTCTCCCTTTGTCTAGTTTTGATGTTCAGCCGGTAGAACTCCTTGGTGTACTCCTTAACTGTCATCCCTTTCTGTCTCAGGTTCTATAGCTTCCTGAACAGATTGATCTGGTAGTCTTTGGGTATGAACTTACCTTTAACTTTGGCTACCATCATGTCCCAACTCTTTATCCTTTGTTTTCCTTTACTTCTCCTCTCAGCCTGCAGTTTGTCCCACCACAGTGTTGCATGCCCTTTTAACTTGGTGACTTCCCACTTCACCTTCTTCTACTCATCGACATATTCATAGTCGAAGTATTTGTCCATGGACCTTATCCAGTCCAACAGTTCTTCAACATCTAGATTTCCCTCATACATGGGGACCTCTATCTTAGCTCTGCCTCCCAATCTGGCAACTGCTCTCAACAAACGTTCTTCTATAGCATCCTCTCCTATAGCTTCTTCAACCTTGACCTCTTCACTTTCTGCATCATTGACATCCCCAACATCAGGTGCTCTTCTCTGTGCTACTTCCATTGCTTCCATTCGGGCACGAAACTCTCGCATCTCCATTTCTACAACACGATTGGCTAAAGGAAGATCTCGTCTTCTTGGCGGCATTGTGTTGACTGTCTGTCAAACGCAAAGTACAGCTCCGATTTTTCTGTCTCCTTCTTTTTCCTCCTTCGCCTGAAATCTACAGACAAAAAATGGGCTCTGATACCACCTGATGCAGACCCCCTACCTCAACAGGTTCTACCGACCTCCCGAAATATGGATCGTTCTTCTTATGAGATGCATTAACTGTTTTGGGCTCTTTCTATAACCCTTCGAATAATTCCACAGGCCCCCCTTTTCTCCTCTAGCACAAGCCTTCAACAAAATCTATGCATGCTCCCTTTTACCTTGGCGCTCTTCTCTCTGTTCTGACTCGACAAACCTTTCAGGGTTTTAGGGGTTTTGGGACTCCTGTGAATGAAGTCTCCCCGGTTCCTTGTCCTCTTGGACTTCGGGTCTCTGAAACACTGAAAAGGCACAATGCCTCAACTGGTTGCTCCCTTGGCCTTTCGGGTCTTCGCATTTCACAGTTTCACAAGTTGGGACTCCCAAGCTCCCAACTCCTAGCCTCTCGAGTACCCGGTACCCGAAATGCCGAAATGATGACCCACAATAATATTCCACCAGCTTTTCACAATTTAGGGAATCATGAAGCAAGCGTTCTCGTTTTTGTACTCTGTCTTTCGAAATATCGGTTCACGAAATGTCGAACTGGATTGGCGTTCGCTCTGTCGGAGTTTTGCAATTCAGGGAATCGTGATGTAAGGCCCCTTCCTTTACCCTTTTGAATGCCCGGTGGCCGAAATGCCGAAATGGAAAAATGTCGAGATACCCGACGCTTGTTATTTCGAGATTTCACGTTTCGCAAAATCTGGATACAAAGGGTATCCCTACTCCTTGGAGTCTCTAGTCACTGAAAAGTTGAAATGCCAAAATGTCAAAACGCCAAAATGATGTGGCGTTCAATCAATAGCTCACGAAAATCCTTGTGATCAATGGCTCATGTCGAATCGTGATTTCACTATTTTTTGATTTTGGGTTATGAAGGACAAGAGGCTCTGTCCTTCCACCTCCCGATACCCGAAGTCCTAAAACTCTCGTCGCTAACCTCCTCATAGATCTACCTGATCCAATGACCTATGGAGTTTCGGTGCTCCCCCTCGAGGGTTCTCCACCGTTTGTTTGGATTTCTGAACTCTCCTCTTGGATCTATGAAGGGTTAAATCCTGGGCTCCTTCCTTCAATCAGACGACCTGTGGGGATTTCCACCTAGATCCAACGCTCGACGACGTTCTTCCTCCTGAGATTTTACTCGATTTCGACTAAGGATATTTCTAAGTCTACGAAGACTCGGTCTTCTCTCCTTCTAGGGAATGGGTTCCTAGATCCCGATAACACTTTTCGAAGTGTTATTCCTCCTAAGCTTTGTCTGTTTCAGACTCAGGCTCCCACACACTCCTTGCGTCTGAGGGAGTTCGATAGCTCAGATTCATGGCGTTTTCTCTCTGCTTGATGCACACCTTGCAGAGCTCCCAGTGAAGAGAAAAAAATTCCACAGCGTTCCTCCCTGGCTCGATGCACACCTTGCAGAGCTCCAAATGAAGAGAAACAATTGAAACTGCCAAAATCTCACAGTTCCATTTACTTGTTTATAAAATAGAAAATAACAGGAAAATACACACAGTCCAAGCTCAACACATTTGGATCAATTTTCCATTCTGTTATATTCAAAAGTTCCCAATGGCTACAGATTGCATTCAAAATTACAGTAACTCAAAAGCTTTTTTTTTTCTCCTGCTACTCCCAGTTCTCTCTTACGGCTAATTTTTCTCTGTATTCCATCCCTTCTTCTTACTAGGGGTGTAAACTTCTACATAACTCAAAGATGGTTCTAGGGTTTCCCCTGGCTACTTGCCTACTCTAAAATTCATCCTACACTATATAAGTCCAGTCGCATTCTAGTGCCGAAGTGCAAACTCCTGCTCTATTTACAATTTCAAAAACTTACTTCACAGGGTAAAATTCGACACCAATTCAAGGATGCCTCAAAAAGTGAATTTTGACACTAATTGGGGGCAGATCGCAAAATCCATTGTAGTCACCCACGTCGAAGTTCTGGAAGAACTCGCATGTGTTGAATGTTCCCGCCTCTATGTGCTTGACATGATGCTCCTGCATCACATTTAGTTGGAGTTCATAAAAAAACCATGTACATGAAGGACATCCTATTAGATTGATGGTTGCAATGATTAGATACCCATGCATTATGATGGATAGTTGTTCCTTTAAATGGAATTTGATAGTAAATGCGAATGTCTACATGATCAAAGTATGAGTTGTAAGTGCAAAGGTGTATTAAATAAATACTTTTTCAATTAGGAGGTTCTTCCATTCATGGTGAACCATGTGTTTTAGAGGACTAGATGGTCACGAACACCTTACATAACAAAAATTGATATAGGTACTCATTAAGGGGGCAGTTTTGGACTGACTAACTCCTACATGTCTTATGTGTGATACTTGGTCATATGAGAAGGTTATTGATGTTATTGTATTGGTCATTGTGAGGTAGAGTTTGTCTTTATGTGAAAAGTTTTATTCAGGAGGTTGTTAGATCTAGCTAGGTATGAGAGATTCTCTCCAACTAGTTGACTCCTATTTTGGTGTGTGGTTGAGATATTGTCTCAATAGGTTTTTAATGTGAAAAGATAATGTGTTTATCTTAAGGAAAAGTTTTATTTAGTTATATGTATACAATTATTTTGTTGAATGGATCAATCATCATAGTTTAGGTGTGCATGGGAACCATGTACACCCTCCCATTTCTCTACAAATAATAATTCTTCCTCTTCCTTTTGTTGGTATTGAGTCTAATTCCAACCAACCAGTTGTATATTTTGACATTATCCACCAAAGCATTTCATTTTTCTAGGGTTGTGCCTTTTACTTGTAGGAAACTATTTTGGAGCTTAGGTAGTTATCAATTATTCCATCTTGCCCCTCTCAATTTTAATGGATACAACATCACCATTGTTTTCACATGGAGGTTTTCACTTCAAAGCTTGGACCGTGGAGTTGGAATATGCCATACATCGATTAAATTATGTTATCGTGAGTTCTAAATTGCAAATATTGTTTCATTAATTGCTAAAGTAGGTTAACCACACATATAGTTGATTGATGCTATCAATGCTGGGAAAATCAGTAGAATCTCTAGTCACCACTTTCTAGACAACATTGTTGCAATGTAAAAAGATTGTACCTTCACAGTTGACATAATATTTTACATGGACATTTTAGGAAACACATAACAGATCTCCACTCAGAGTGGACTGGACAAAATGTAAGTTTGATAAATTCAAATTGAACAAAAGAATATTGGTTATTATGATGTCTATGTAGTTCAATATCTTGTTTAAATTACCTATTGTATATTTAAAGGATCCATCTCTCCACATATTCCACAAAACATGACACAAGGTATCAATGTTGCAATTTTTTCCCAAAAAATAACAAGAATTTTCATCCCAAAGTATGTTAAAAGTTCCTAACCAAAATGAAGACAAATAAAGACACATTGCCAAATATTGCACTATAGAGACTTCCCTTTAACACTCCATCTAACAAAATATGTTAGGTCAACACATACTTTATATGGCAAGTGATCCAACACACATCACATTGAGTGCATTGATGCATACTATATTATCTTACCATATGTTTTTGTTGATAGAACCTCACATCAACAACCACCATTGTTATAATCAACCAATCACATTGTGTTGGGTGATGGGTACTCTATCACACACCACAATGTTTGTGTCAAATAAGATAATATTATTGAAAAAATAATTTCTAGTCTAGGTAGGATCAAAGTTCTAGTGGAATAGTGTCATTAGGAATTTTGTCCAATTTTGATTCGAAGTTCTAGTGGAATAATGTCATTAGGAATTTTGTCCAATTTTGATTCGACCCAAACTGGGAAAACATTGATCAAAGATCTGAGTGAGAACTATGCTTTCAGTATAGTTGGATTCCCACAACCATAATGATGTTTTTTCAAATATTATATGGCTTCCACTTGAATGTACATTAAAGGACATAGCTTAGAAAGTTGTCATCGATTTAGTTATAGACAACATGAATGAAGGATTGTAAACTCATTTCAAATATTCCATAGGTATCTAAGATAACTCCTTAACTCTCATTTAATTAGTGCATTTGTAGCATACAAATTTTCAACATTTTTAATATGGAAAAAATTATCTTTTAAATGGTTTAGAAAATTATGTAAGATTCTAAATTAATTTCAAATCTTCTATAGGTATCTAAGAGTGCATTTGTAGCATGCAAAATTTCAACATTTTTAATATGGAAAAAGTTTGTTTTTTAAATGGTTTAGAAAACTATGTAAGATATTTCTACCATTGTTGCAGATTTGGTCCTTGAAATTGATCATATACAAAGATATTGATCTAATCATATATAGCTCATTTCATTTGTATGATCAAAATCTTCAATTTAACTCATTGCATTTGTATGATAAAATCTTCAATTTAGCTTCGTAAAAGTTTTCATAGTTTTGCAAGTTTTCTTATTTATAACCATTCAAATGATTTATCAAATTTATCAGCATTCCTTTTGAATTCTTTCTAATTCTTTATTTTCATAAAAACTTTTTATGGTAGGTTGATTTTCTTTAATATTCTATTTCTTTTGTTTTTGTAAATAAACCATATTTGTTAAATGAAGGAGATCTACTCAGAAAATAATTATCCTTTATCATTTTCTAAAAAGAGAATGGATGTAACAATTTTATCTAATATTAATAAATGAAGGAAAGGTCAAATCTCATATTATGTTTTAGGGTGTTATGTGGTAGTGGAAAACCATTAATCATTGAGGACACCCACTTTAAGGATTACAAATTGATGTAGTCCATGTTTTATGAGTTGTCTCTATATATTCTAATCTTTCTTGTGTAGCCCTCAATGACTATATCACCTCATCGACATCATCTCCATCTTTCCTTGTACCTCTCCATTGCATCTCATTTTATGCTTTAGGGTGTTATGTTGTAGTGGGAAATCGCTAATCATGAAGGACACCCACTTAAAGGATTACAAATTGATGCATCCGTAATCATGAAGGACACCCACTTAAAGGATTACAAATTGATGCATCCCTTGTTTTTTGAGTTGTCTATATATTCTAATATTTCTTATATAGCCCTTAATTCCTTTGTCACCTCATATATATAATATCCATGTTGCCTTTTACCTCTCCATTGCATTATTGCACCATTTATTGCACGAAATATCCCATGGGCTATTTAAAACAGGTCTTAACACCTCTCCATATGATGGAATACCCATAAGAAAGTACTAGCCATAGGATCACAATAGGAGGATCAAAGTATCAAGACTTCATTAGAAGACTTTTGTGACAAGTGATGTCCAAAAAAATAAGAGGTGGTATATGCGAGTTCAATCAATAGTCAAAAATCGATTATGTCCCTGCTCTGTGAGGGAACTTTTCCAAAATACAATCAACATAATTAAAATCTTAGTTGTCTAGTATTTTTCCATGAATGACTAGATTCTAATTGTCATGATTGTGTTTTGGTAGAGGTCCATAAGGGAGGAGGTTCATAATCAATTTTCAACCAAAGATCATCATCACATAAACCAAATATTAATTTTTTGGGTATTCCATCATACATGAAGGTTTTGAGCACTAATTTAAATACCCAGCCCCCCTCATGTTTTGGTTTACAAAGCTCCTTCCATTTGAATGAGGCCCATTTGCATCTTGCCTTGGTGCCTTTCCAAAGTAATTTTTGTTGGATGCTTTTGATGGTATTGAGAAAAAAAAAGTGGGTCTCTTAATCCTAGGCCCCTTGCATGTTTTGGTTTACAAATCTCCTTCCAGTTGACCAAGGTCGATTTGTGGCCTTCCTTTGTGCCTTGCCAAAGGAATTTTCACTATATTCTTTTGATGGTATTCAGAAAAGAAATGGGAGAAAATAGATAAGAGAATATGTATGAAGGAATGTCTTGCAAGATTGATTTTAGGAGTACTAAACGAATGACTAAATTGAGAGATTCAAAGTTCCAGGAGATAAGAATTTTTTCCAGGGAAGTGATAAGGCCCTCCCAAGAGATATTATTGAGTGCATTGTCTATGAGAGGAGATCCTATATAATTGAATGTAAGGGAGACCACCTGAAAGACGAGGATGCGAATTATGAAGGAATCGATGGATCTTGGAGTATTAAAGAAGAAAATTAGTGATTTTTCATGATTGATGGATGTTCGTGAAGTGGCACTGAAGTCGTTAAGAATTTCCAATAAATGTTTAGCTTCACGGGCTGTGGGAAACCCCATCATCATGGTGTCATCTAAAAAGTGGATGTATGAAATGGGTGGGTGTAATCCATGGAGTGGAAGCCCTCGAAGGGATCCTTCCACCACAACGACTATGATATAATAGCTTAAAATTTCTCCATGATGATGAAAATGGAAGGGAAAAGAGGATCACCTTGGTGGATACCTCGATAGGGTGAGAAAGGTTGAGAGGGGACCCCATTGATCAGAACAAAGATGAAGGATGAATAGGTTAGTGTGAGGATCCAACTGACCCATTATTGACTAAACCTAAAAGTAAGGAGGAGGGTGCACATGTACTGCCAAATGAGTGTATAAAATATTTGGACAAATCCAATTTTATTATCATACTAGGGGCACAGGTTATTTTCAAGGAATGGATAACTTCATGTGCAAGAAATTTTTTATCCATAATTTGGTGTCCTTGTACATAACTATATTGTTCATGAGAAATAATATGAGGAAGAATGGATTTTATTCAAGGAGCTATTACCTTAGTTAAAATATTGTATATGACATTGAAAAGAGCTATAGGCCTGAACTGCTTGGGTTGGGTGACACTCTACTCCTTTGGAATAAGGGTGATGAAGGTATAATTGAGTAATGGAAGTACCTGTCTTGATATTCTAAAAACTTTGATGATTTTCCACACCTCCTCCCTTACCATGGGGCCAATAATAATGAAAAAGATTAATACTGAAGTCGTCTGGCCCTGGAGCCTTCCCAGTCGACATGTATTTTATTGCTTGGTCAACATCCTCAATTGTGACCCATCTTAAAAAGGACGCATTCTGATCAGAGGTGACAAGAGATGTGATATGCCATGTGATTTTATCAATTGTTGGAAACCTATTGGGATGCGGCTCTATGAGAAGGGCTTGGTAATAGATTACCATTTCTCATTCCATGTCAGAGTTGGTGGTTAGGATGCAACCTTGTTTATCTTATAGTTTCATAATTCTATTAATATGTTGAGATTGGATCATGGGCCGATGGAATAATTTTGTGTTGTTTCCCCTTCCTTTAGCCACTAGATTCTAGATTTCTTATGCTAGAGGATTTCCTCTTGTGCATATCTGTCATCCAGCTCTTTCTTGACCTTTTCTCCCTCTTCCTATACATGTTTTGTATAACCCTTGTGTATAATATGATCTTGTTGAATACTTTTCATCGTGTGTTCGAAATCCAGTTGGGATTGAAATATGTTCTCTAAGGTAGTTCAAATCCAAATCTTTAATTATTTCTTAATTTTTTTCAACTTTTGTTGGAAGTGGTACATCAATGAACCATGCGATATGGTGGCATCCCCCCACCATTGATGGTAATGCTATTGGAAGTTTGGGTGAGTGAGAAAAAAAAATTCAAAGAAAAAGGGTCTCTTCTTGGGTGAGTTGGACATGTCCATCCAGAGATGAACATGCTAGTGATCAGAACTGGATATTTCTAGGACACTGGATTCCATTGCAAATCCCTCTGTCATTAGCAGTTCAAAAACTAGGAAGTGATGCAATCTGCATGTTATATGTTGAGATCTTGATGTCTTGTTAGACCATCTCAAATCCCCATTGATGTTTTCTATGTCTATTAGACCCAAATCTTTAATGGCTTCTTTGAATTCCTTGGAATCACATTCTAGCCTGCAGGTGCCCCCTCACTTTTCTTCAAGCGAGATGATCATGTTGAAATCCCCTCCTAGAATTCCTCTTAAAATGTTATTTAAGCATCAAATACTTTGTAGGAAGCTCTACTTGTTTGGTTGGATTTGGGGACCATAAACATTGATGACTATCCCCTCTTTTTGTAAGTCAATTTCTTTGTGTTCTATTGTGATTTTCCATACAATGGTGAAGAAGACAGATAAAAGGATAGTGGTTGGATTCCAAAGAGTGTAAAGTCCACCAGTGACCCCTCTAGAATGTGTGTAAATGCTATTTTCTTGTTTCTAGCATTGGGCGAGAATGTGATTGATTTTTGAACTTGCACACTTGGTTTCCTAAAGGAGTAGTATGTCTATATTCTCATCTATGATACAAGATCAAAGAAGTATTTGTTTACTTCTCACATTCAAGCCTCTAATGTTCCATGAGATGGTATTCATGAGGAAGAGGGTGTGGGGAGGGGTGGGAAACTATATGAAATATGTTGGATCTAGACATATTTTACAATAAAATTACCTATCTCTTGGATGAGTTGTTGAGCGGACTTTCAACCATGCTTCTTCTCATCTTTTGCTTTGTTACAAGTGTATTTCAGGGGGTCTTTGTGGATTCCTAGACCTTTTCTAGCTCTAGATGTTGCTTTGGCTATAGATTCTAGGTAGACCTTGTGGACCAGGTCTATCCTAGCTAGTTCCCTCTTATCCAATTCAATTTCCATGTCCCCACGTTTAAATGGTATATCACCTTCTCCATGCGTGATCCGTGTGTTGTATATAATTTTTTCCAAGATTGGTCCTTTTGGGGAGCTTGCTTTGGATTTTGCTGGCTAGTTTCCTTTCTAGGATTGGGTATCCTTAATATCATCTGGTAGTTTACTGAGAATGTCAAAGGAGTTTTTTCCTCTTGAGGTTTTTGTCTGAGTGGGAGGTTGTTTCTGTGGGACTTTCCTATATTTTGTTTGTACTATCACAAATCCATCCTTTGTATTATCATTAGTTCTTTGATTTGGATTAAATGGATTATTAAGAGGACAATCATTAACAAGTGGCCATGATTATAGAATTTGCGACATTAGAAATGAATGTTTTCATATTTGATTTTCTGGATCCACTCTTCATCTTGACATTCCAAGTCATTTGAACCTGGTAGCATTTTGGATATGTTGAGATATACACATATTTTATCATAAGATGTATACCTTCTTTGTTTTATCACTTTAGAGGTTTTGACATAGATACCGAAGGTGTTTTCAAACCCCTCTAAGATTTCCTCCCTCGAGAATTATTGAGGGAGAAAGTATAATCAAATCCAAAATCCAAACTGACACCTGGGAGAAATATTATTTTCCAGGGATGAATCGTTCAGTCCAATATCTTAGGAAAAATCCAATTGAGTTGAATAAGTAAGGGCCTCCATCAAAACATTTCTCTCTGTCTTTGAGGTTGTAAAAGGTTATTGTGAAAAAACCCTTAGATCCCAGTTGGAGATCACAGTGGCCTTTGGGTTTCCACCAATTTTGAATCCATTTTATTATATCCTTCTAGGATGGCCATAATACAATAAATTTATGAATCATGGCATGATCCCTGATATAATGTTTATTCTCTCTTATTTAGATATTGTTCACTATGTATCATGGGGTTGTTGACACTTGGGGGAGACACTTTTTGGGCTCCCAGATTCGAGCCACTTTCAGATGGGAGGACTCAGGGTTGATGTCAATGTTTTTCCTTGTGCAAGATCCATAAAAATATGTAGTGGTTTTGAGGTGAGGTGAGAGCTCGAATGGCGGCTGAGCGATTTTCCCTCCCCCTGTCTTTGTCGTTGTCACAATTCTATAGGAGGGGGTGTGCAACCCATCTTCTCGTGACCCCATGATTGGGTTCAAATCAGCTGCCAAATGATGGATCACTGGAAAACAAGGAAGGAAAGTTATTGGGTGTTGATTCTGTCAAAACCAGATTGGAACCCTAGAGAAACCCTATATTGCGGTGGTAAAATATGAAGTTTCCTTAATACATCATCTACTTCTACATATGACTTACTATTATAACTCATTATAAGTTTATTAAATCTATCATTTTCTATTTATATTTATTAAGGCTCTTAACGAATGAAAAGTTTAAGGGCTCCACCTCAACAAATGAAATTATTGAGGGGGATCCATAGTGTTCCAATCATTACTCAACCAAAACCATGGTGGGCTTGCGATCCTTAATTCACACAATTATTTCTTCCCTAAATCATGAAATGATAAGTTGGAATCATAAATGGGCAATCCTTATCCCCACCCCAAAAAACAAAATCATTCTTTGTCCAAGCCCACCCAACAAAAAACTACCTTCGAGTACCTATGAGAAGGAAGGTCTTACGACCGAACTTCGGAAATGGTTATATTTTTTAACCTTAGGTTCCATCCTCACAAATATCCTCTTCCTCTTTACAATCAATAGTTGAACCAGTTAGCCAGGGATAACCTTCTCTCAATCTATGCCTTAATTAGACTTAGAGAAGGGGTTGGACTCATCGAGCAACAATCATACTTTTCTCAAGTCCATGAAAACATGGATTGGTACCATGAATGGATGGGCCCATTCATGATTTCAACATACAAAAAACCAATCATTCTTTGTCCAAACCCATGAAAACACAGATTGGTACAATGAATGGATGGGCCCATTCATGATTTGGCACTTTGTGTTTCCATCCAAAACAAATACTTCAAGATCCCTTATTGTCTTAGAAAAATGTATTTTGAGATGGAAAAATTGTACTTTGTTATGACCATGCTTATATTCCATGCAAAGAATTTATGTTCATTTCCTACAATAAAAATAAAATTGACATGCATATTAATTTAGAATGTAATTATAATGATCGCAACAATTTTGGAGAATAATCTATTATGTGGAGGGTATACAAATCATTGAGCATAGTACATCGGAGAATAGTATGTCGACATCACTGACCATAGAGGATTACACAAATAATATTTCCATCTCATGGAAATGTTTTGACACATGACACTTGCTTGAGATTGTCATATGTTATGGTTAATGATATGAAAATCTATATCAACCATGCACTAAGCCAATCATTCTCTTAAGATAATTCGTTAGGAGAATGCAATGGGAAAGAGAGAATGCCTTATGAGAATGCAATGGGAAAGTTCGTGTGAAGACCTTTCCTTAAGGTAATGATTGGCTTAGTGCATTGTGGAAATATATTGTCTTAATGATATGGTCATTTCCTTAAGAGAATGCAATAGGAAAGTGCTTGTGAAGACCTTTCCTTAAGGTAATGATTGGCTTAGTGCATTGTGGAAATATATTGTCTTAATGATATGGTCATTTCCTTAAGAGAATTCCTTAAGACAATGCAACGGGTGTAACAACCTCCCATTTCATTAAGACAACAAGCCTCACATAACAAGTGCAATTTTTTTTTTGTGTGTGTATGTAGGAAGGTAATAATGACATTATACTGAACATCGCAACACGACGATGAACATAACGCATGCAACTCACACCGCAAAAAACATAATGACCTAACATAAAAGTACATCAAGCACCTGGAAGCAATGTATGGCATTGAGCTGATGAAGAATAAGAATGACTACCCACCCATCCTACCTTACAATGGTTAGGACCTCCATGACACATAAGCAATGCTCAAGCCCAGGTTCCCATCGATTTTGACCATTTAAGGTCTCAAGGATGGCGACTGTTATGAGGAATAAGGAGGTGTCTACATCCCACCCGACACAAGCAAACCAAGCCTACTAAGCTAAGGAAAATCATCCTAACAACCCAACGCACCCAAAATTAATTGCACAAGTAACTAGAACCCTTACAGTGAGCAAACCAATCACATTAAATGTTTACAAAACCAAGTACAAACATTAATTAATAATAAACAACAACACCCTCACCGGGAAGCGCAAGCTCAAAGTGACTTCATCAACAACCCAACCATGATCATGTCTAAAATAGTCCAACTGACCATCGTGTTTAACATTAGTTACTCATCCAATAGTAAGTCAATTCCAATTAGTCCATAAATTACAATTCTATATTAACATAAAAATCAATAAGTCTGATTGCAATTAGGTCAATGTACGCCAATCTAAATTAACATTAAAAGTGTATCAAGTGAGCAAGTCTAAATAATAGTTGGGTCATCAATGTACCATCAATTTAAACCTTAATGCAATCATAGTTGGGAATGACGTGTAAGACATTAACACTTGATACTATATAACATTTAACCAGTGGAATTGGTCATTCCACTAGATGATCAGTAGAGAAAATATCAGAGGCTAGGCATTAAAACTTAATATCATAATACAGTGATTTGATTGAAGGAGATATAACATTTACTCACTATACTATTACAGTATTTCCTTGAAAGTAATACATTTAATCAAAATTATATGACATTGACAAATAATATGGTATTGCCTTAATTTAGCAAGCTTAATCTCTACTTGGGGAAATACTCACTAATCTCATTTAACCATTAATCACAATCTAAAAGGGCAATTCTAAATAATCTCAAATTACAATCTAACTATCACTTAATAATATATAACCACATTAGCTATTTCAAAGAAGAATGCTAAATATGACATTTGGTGAACAATTAATTACACATGTCGTCTATCTAGTAACTATATCAATATCTAACTATCTATTCACATAAAGAAGGAGACCGCTTGACTAACAACATCGTTGTAGCAGTTAATGTTTGTAGTGAGAACGCTGGGTATACTCAATTGTCAGAGAAAGAAGGACAATACAATTGCAGAAGGATCAACTCGTGGTCATACTACAACAAACTCAATCAACAATTTGATGGCAAAACAGGGTCCTTAAGGAAGTAAACACAACCATCCTTAATGGCATGTCATGGTAATAAAATTGGTGTAACAGTAATGAATGAAATCTGTGTAACAATAAACGAAGTATAAATTCACACTTGTCAAAAATAAAAATTATAGTGCTAGAATTACATTCGTGATGCCATCAAGCAAGTGGTTGTACATTTAAATAATTGACGTCAATAAAATTTGTAACACCAATAACTACAAATGCATTTTCCAGGAATACAATTACGTTGCTATTAAGCCAGTCTTTGCACATTAAGAATGAAGTGCCATTAAAGAAATTTGTATTTGGCAATAATAATATTTCATTGCCAGAATAAGGTCATGGTGCCAAGTCACGGTAACAACAATGAGGTAGATTTGTGACAGTAAGGGTTGTGGTATAGAATCTGGATAACAATAGTGATAATAAAATCTGGGTAACCAAATCGTGGTAAATAACAACAACTCACTCACATTCATTGGGTGAAAACCGTGGGCATTTCAAAGGCAATACAGTCAACTTCTCAATATAAAAAACGTGGTCACTCCAGCAAGTAAGGTTGTGATTTAAACGGATAAAATCGTGGGTGATTTATACAACAACACAGTCAACTTCTAATTATAAAAAAAGTGGTCATTCCAGCAAGTAAAGTTGTGATTTAAATGGATAAAATTGTGGGTGATTTCTACAACAACACTGTCAACTTCAGATTATCAAAAATGTGGTCATTCTGGCAAGTAAACTTGCGATTTAAATGGATAAAATCGTGGGTGATTTCTACAACAACTCAGTCAATTTCGAAGGGAAAAAACGTGGCACCCATTAAATGTATATCGTGGGCATTAACAAGAATCAAAAGGCAACAAATTTTTAAAGCAAAACACAGTGTTCATCAAGGGAAAAATCGCCCCAAAGGTAAAACGAAATGAAAACAAGAATAATTCATCTTTTCCATTGCCAGAAGGCCAATTATAAAAATTTGCAGACACAAAACCATTTCTCTTTTACATTGCCAGAATACAAAATAAAAATGCAGACCAGAAATCATTTTGTTGTTCATTGCCAAAATACCCAATGTAAACTGCAGAGATGAATTCATTTCGTTTTTCATTGCCAGAATACCCAATGTAAAATGCAAATATGAATTCATTTTGTTTTTCATTGCCAGAATACCCAAAATAAAAATGCAGACCAGAAATCATTTCATTTTTCATTGCCAGAATACCCAATGTAAAATGCAGAGATGAATTCATTTSGTTTTTCATTGCCAGAATACCCAATGTAAAATGCAGAGATGAATTCAGTTTGTTTTTCATTGCCAGAATACCCAAAATAAAAATGCAGACCATAAATCATTTCATTTTTCCATTGATATAACCCCAATACGGCGCAGATAGTAAGAGAACGCAATGATCCAATGGGAAAGGTCATGGAATGATTGCAGGGGTTCTATCAGTCAAGGCATAGAGAAAACCAACTAGGGCACAAGACAATCCACATGCAAAGGTTGTTGCCAGATGGCAGAATAAAAAATCAGCCAGGGGAAAACATCAAGGGTAGCCGGCTAACAAGTTCGTCCTTCTCTCATCATCCTCGCATAGAAAAGCAGAGCGTTGAGATCCATAGGTCTTTTGATGCTAAGGCGACGACTGTAGATTAGGCTCCTGGCCGACTGCTCAGGTGGGGACTGGTGAGCTAGGGATGAAGGCTAAACAACCATGAAGGTCACAATCAACACAGCAAGGTGGTCAATAGGTGCGGGGAAATGAAGCCATGGGAGTCAATCTAACATCAAGCTAGGCTAAGAAAATTTCAGAAACCATCTAGACAATTAGTTCACTTACCCAAGTAAAAATGTAGATTCAAACATAAGTTCTCAAACAATTTACCATACAAAATGAAGAAAGTGTATCGTTGCCTGTTCGGAGTGAACGTCCCACGTGCTCCTTGCAACTCCTGCGTGCTGACCAGCGAGACTACACCGGTACCTCCCAGCAAATGCTAGGGGTACTCTTCTTCCCCCTTATCCCCCCAAGCCGCAAATGGGCCACACACTCACTATTTAGAGATTTCAACTAGCTCCCAGCTTGCCTTGCAAGGCCGAGCTACCACTCCTCACTGAGCTGGGTATCCCAACTCCCAAAAGTTAAGTCAGTCAAGTAGATATTTCTGCAGTGTAACGTTACAAAAAAACATAAGATCTCTTACCTCCATCTCCTCCGTTCATTATATAGAGTTTTGTGGTTCCTTACTTTTCTAAAATCTCGTTTAATTAAGTTTTTTAAATTTAATTCCTAAAAATTCCTCCCCGTACACGTGTCACCCATCCCCTTAATTCCTCCATAAATTAATTCCTTCAATTAATTAATTATCTTTATTTCCCTCACCCACCTAGAGTTACTCCTAGAATCACTCCTAGGGGTCCCCAAATTCTCTTATAGGTTTTAGAGACTTGCCCCACCATTAAATTGCTAGTTCAATTTAAATTAGAAATCTCTTAAATATGGTAGATACCTTACTAAGTTTGACTTTCTGTTTTTTCTTCCCTTTTTCCCTTTTTATGTTTACCTCTTTTCCTAATTTTCTAATATTTTAGATTTTCCCCCTTTCCCCTTTTTAATTAGAATTCAAAAATGAAGGTGTCGAAATTAACCCTTTTTCCCTTTTCTCTTTTAATTCATAATAATTTTTTTTAAATTATCATAAAATAATAAAATGATTAATTCCCTTTTTAAATTTTAATCCAACAATTTTTTTTTTATGAATCAATTAAATTTCTTACTCCCTTCGTGTTATAAGATTTAATGAAGAATATAATTATTATTTATGTTTTTTTTATTTTTATTATTATTAAGATCTTTTTTTTTAGAGAAAGATAAAATTTTACCACTAGCATAATTTAGACTTAGATATTAAATTTTCGTATTGGGCGACATTTAATTAGGGAATTTGTTTTTTAAAAATTCTTAACACGTTATTCGTCCTAAGGCCATCTAGGTTCATTCATTTATCAAAACAACGCAATGTGCCCTTCAGGACGCACTAGGTGCTCCAAGGGTGCCACTCGCCTCATTTGTTCCCTTGCGTGACGTGCCCTTCAGGACGCACTACGCCTTCCAATGGTGCCACTCACCTCTTTCCATTTTTCTTGTGTGACGTGCCCTTTAGGATGCACCACGTGCTCCAAGGGTGTCACTCACCTCTTGATTGATTTGGTAGACATCAAAAACCCTTGGAGTCAATACTCCGCCAGGTGAACTTGTGGGAGACTAAGGGCCTCTAAGGAATAAGGCCCTCGTCTTATTGCGAGCCCCTTAGAATCATCATGAGCGACTGTTGAAGATTGCCCTCACGACATTGCGGGTCCTCTCGAACTAGGTAGACGTTAAACTACAGTTCGAGCCACGGTGAGAGTGCTAGTAGGTTGTGGTAGGGTTGTTGTCCACACCTCTCCCTCAAATCTCTGGTAGTCGTGCATAACCCATTTACTCCACATGTAAGTTTGATTGGCAAGCTATCGTCAGCCTGCATCATCAACGAATCATGTCAGAATATATCCACATCATATCATCTAATCAGAAGCACTAAAATCACAGTAAAACAATCAAACCCCAATGGTACACTCGCCGACTCAATTCGAAGTCCAAGGGGTTCCATCGATACCTCTGCATCCTCGAGGTCCATAATCCTTCACACTCAGTAAAACCGAGTCAATAGCACCTGTCTATGCCGATGCGGTAAAATGGCATGTCATCATCCCATAATGCGTCTTAATCAAAATCAAAAGTTTTAATAGCATAATAATTCAGATCACTTGCAAGCAAGTGTCCTCAAAGAATAAGTTTGTTCAGTGCACCAGAGAAGGATGTTACAACGGGAAACTACTTGTGAATACCTTTCCTTGAGGTAATGATTGGCTTAGTGCATTATGGAAGTATATTGTCTTAATGATATGGTCATTTCCTTAAGAAAATTCCTTAAGAGAATGCAACGGGAAAGTGTTTTTGAAGACCTTGTGAATACCTTTCCTTGAGGTAATGATTGGCTTAGTGCATTATGTAAATATATTGTCTTAATGATATGGTCATTTCCTTAAGAAAATTCCTTAAGAGAATGCAACGGGAAAGTGTTTTTGAAGACCATTCCTTAAGGTAATGATTGGCTTAGTGCATTGTGGAAATATATTGTCTTAATGATATGGCATGTTTCTAGTTTCCTCATAGACCAATCTAGCATGGAAACTATGATAAGAGATATTTATACTTGATGTTTCTAGTTTCTTTGTAGACCAATCTAGCATGGAAAGTATGATAATAGATATTTATACTCGATGGAGGATAAACATTGTAAATCACAATTGTCAAATTGCATTGAATTAGAAATAAGCTAGCACAATGTTGTACATTTCTGCAATAACAAGTGACATTCTCTAGTGAGTATTGCATGTTAACTCATCTCCTTTTAATAATAATATCAATTGTACAATCCTCTGTGATCATCCATGAAAGTATATATTTCTTGTACATCTCTATGATCATCCATGAAAGTATATATTTCTTGTACATCTCTATGATCATCCATGACAATATATATTTCTTGTAAATGCTTGACAAAACAATATGTACACATTATACATAAAATATGCACATGTAAAATGCCATATGACGATCTTTATCTTCATCCCCTAATATGGATAAAGGTTGTTTGAATACACATATCAATCCAAATGTATATTAACTAAATATTCCAGAACACATAAATATCTTCTGAAATACTTAAATCAATCAGATATGTCAATGAGGTATATATATGATTTTCAATATACACTTAATATGACACAAGATGAGAAACATGATGGGATGTTTTATTTCTCAATGATATGAATGGAAGCAACATGTTTTCAGCACAATATTCACTATGAATTACATACATGTTTACCTACTTCGAGGGAGATAAGAAAGGGTGTGTATCACAAGTAGATTGGGTATGATATCAACAAAGGATGTCTATCCGGCAATCTAGCGGGGAAGACAACAAAGCCATGGAAAAATAGTTTTAGAAGAAGTAGGTTGGGTTTACAATGAACGAAGGACTTTCATAGGGCAAGTCAATTTAGCGAGCTTCTTGGAGACATGGGATTGACTAGTAAGGAAAATAATTTGAAAGGAAACAAATGGTGAATTATGACAACACAAGAGTCTTTACAATGTAAATGATCTGATAGCCCATTATGTGGCCCTTTTTAAGAGTAGCATATTGAAATATTATAATTGACCATGGAGCTACCTACTACTATAATGGTCACAAGAATCTATGCTACTATATCAATAGAAACTTCCGCACTTCTCAAGTCTAATTCGAATTAAATATAATAGATTAATGATTAGATGTATATAATAGAGAAATTATGGCATCCGAATTGCATACTCATCCTATTTGTCTTTATAAGTGATAAATTTATGCAATTGAATGAAAACCTAATACTGGAGCATCCAACAAAAGGCTTAAGTATTAACTAAAGTCCGTAAGTATCAACTAAATTTCTTTTCTTTAACATTCAAAGTCAAAAGTCTCAATACTGTGATAGTGTTAGACATGTGACATGAAGGTAACAATATTAATATGATAGTGTTAGACACATGACATAAAGGTAGAAATATTAATATGAAAAAATTAAATAATATGTAGCCTTGGTGCCCACGCATATGGAAATTATGCACTACTTAACAACATGAAAATCGATGGTGAGTAATATACCATTGTTCGTGTTGGAAATTAATTTATAAAGGATATTTATCATCCGGAAACGACACCATCACCATAGCCATTTATCTCAATGCAATACCCACCATACGAAGAGAGTACTTGGATACAATCGATCTCTTTACTTTTGGTCATGAAAATCACATTACGGTGCCCTAATGCAAGTATCGGTGAGGAGTTCCCACATTCCACAGGTCCATATAACTTTTAATGCATTTACTAGAGAGTTGAACGACAATTCATTTTCAATGTTAAAATCTATTTCTAATGTTCAAGAGTGTGCTTATATTAGTGACAACTTATGCATGTAGAGAAATTGTGAATTTCTATGATATATATGACTATATAGGGATATACTTTGATAAATGCTACTAATCCTTTTTCCCTCCAGTTGATTGGAAAATGAATGGTGACTAAGGACACCTTGGTAGAAATTTACCTCTAAATTTGTTAACATTCGAACCCAACTCTTGATTTTCTCCTTTCTTTGAGGTTTATTATCCAATTGAAGGTCGTTGTAACATAATGAAGCATAGAATTTCAACCTACTACATTCAAATCTTGATCCAAGGAACTCAAAATACCTTTCAATTTATGCAATCTAGTCAATGTCTCTTCAGAATTTAAGCATCCCACCGGGATATCTAGTCTAGAGTTGTTTCCCAATCTTGCACTTGTCCTGGTGACTCTTTTTTTCGGTCCGAGCTCTGCTTGAGTCTCTTCTTTGGTGGTTTACCTATCCCTTCTCTCAACAACTCTCATCATGTGCTTATGGTGCAAATAATCTTCATTGAGCTATTTATATGGCTCGGTTTCCAACTTGTGTAATTGTTTTCATTGCCTCCACAATTTCATCCCCACATTTTCCATGTAGTCTTTTTCTACCTCACCCAAATCAAATTTATATATTGTGTTCTATGGCGTACTATCAACAAGCATATATTAATAATATTAATGTATTGACAAGCATATATTTAGCACATACTATAGAAAAAATAATTATTAATGTGATAAATATAATCTGTCAAACAAATTAATATTATTAATGTGGTTGTTGCTAGTTACATGCACATTATATTAACGTGGTTATTAATGTGGTCATTTCTAGCTACATCCACGTAATAAACTTCCTATAATTTGAGGTAGATGAAAGAGAGTCATATTACTAGATTTAAGGAACAATGGACTAGTGTGTCTTGATCCACTATCAAACAAATTAATATTATTAATGTGGTTGTTGCTAATTACATCCACGTTATAAACTTCCTATAATTTGAGGTAGATGACAAAGAATCATATTACTAGATTTAAGGAACAATGGACTAGTGTGTCTTGATCCATGGGAGAGTCTTCATCCTAAATAAGAATAAGAAAAATATAAATGAAAAATGTATATTTTTAAATTTTTATTTAGGAAAATGAACCTCCAATGGATCAAGATTGTACATTTGGCCTATTGTTCCTTAAATATAGTAATAAGAAAAATATAAATGAAAAATGTATATTTTTTAAATTTTTATTTAGGACAATGATCCTCTATTGGATCAAGATGGTACACTTGGCCTATTTTTCCTTAACTATTGTTTCTTAAATATAGTAATATGATTCTTTCTCCTCCACCCTAAATAATAAAAGTGTTCTAACTAAATAAAAAAACTAACTAAATAAGAAAACTAAATTATTTGGCTAAATTATTTGGCCTATTGTTCCTTGAATATAGTAATAAGAAAAATATAAATGAAAAATGTATATTTTTTAAATTTTTATTTAGGACAATGATCCAATAAATATAGTAATAAGAAAAATATAAATGAAAAATGTATATTTTTTAAATTTTTATTTAGGACAATGATCCTCTATTGGATCAAGATGGTACACTTGGCCTATTTTTCCTTAACTATTGTTTCTTAAATATAGTAATATGATTCTTTCTCCTCCACCCTAAATTATAAAAGAGTGTCCTAACTAAATAAAAAAACTAACTAAATAAGAAAACTAAATTATAAAAGAGTGTCCTAACTAAATAAGAAAACTAAATTATAAAAGAGTGTCCTAACTAAATAAGAAAACTAAAACTAACTAAATAAGAAAACTATAAATGAAAAAAACTATAAATGAAAAATATATATGGCAATGACCCTCCAATGGATTAAGATGGTACACTTGGCCTATTGTTCTTTAAATCTATTAATATGACTCTTTCTCCTCCAAACCAAATTATAAAAGTTTGTTACACCTATCTCCTTAAATATATCTCCATGTACAACCTTTCTTTTATTTTACTCTTGTCACAACACTATGTACAACTTTTCTTTTATTTTACTCTTGTCACAGCTCCTCGACCCAACAATTCCTTCCTCTATTGGAATTACTCTCCTTAAAAAATTATACCCAACAACACTCTTAGTCTACCCAACAATACTCTCATATTGAAGTTTCTATCACAGATCCCCAACTTCAATACCAAATGATGCAGCCACAACTTGCAATCTTCAGAATGCACAACAATTGCGAGATAGACTAAAAATTAATAAAACACATGGATTCCCATTAATTAATTACAATCCCAACCCAACAATACCCTCATGTTGGAGTTTCTATCACATATCCCCAAATTCAATACCAAATGATGCATCCACAACTTGCAATTTTTAGAATGCACAACAATTCGGAGCTAGATTAAAAATGAATAAAACACATGGATACCCATTAAATAATTACAATCCCTTTGGTTACAATGAATCCAACCCTTTCTATACAGCCAAGAAAGCCCAACCTTTCAAAAATCATGTGGAAATTTGAACACATTTATGTGCCAAAACACCATCAAGCACCTCAGAGCTAGATTAAAAATGAATAAGACACACTAATACCCACTACTTAATTACAATCCCTTTTGTTACTGTGAAGCCAAACCTTTAGTTACAATGAATCCAACCCTTTCGATACATCCAAGCAAGCCCAACCTTTCAAAAATCAATGTGGAAAATTTAAACATAACTGTGTGCCAAAACAATGTCGAGCGCCTATTTTTATGAAAACTTGTAGACGAATGTGTCGCATTACATCAACATTCATATATAGGATTAAATATCACTTCCCACAATAAATACAAATTTACGTGAGGATCAAGAGTTAGTTTTACTATCTAATTGCATAATGTTGAGCACCCATGTTTATTAATTTTTATTAAATTTGTGAGAGAAGAATCTCTAGGTTATCAATATGCAGTCAGAAACAGAGCATTTAATGTTGAATATGTCGGATATATATCATTCGATTCAAAATTTATTTAAATCAAACTATAAATATCCCAACATATATAACATTAGATACTTTGTTGCAGGGTGCATATTGTTTTTTGTATCTCTATTCTTCCCATAGTAGATACAAATTTATGTGAAGAAAAATAAAAAAAATTCTTAAGCTTATGAATTGATATCTATACCAAGGCCAAAATCTTTTTTCTCAAAAAGGGTGTCTAGATCAATTTATTCTTGGTGCCTCAGTAGTTTAGTTCTCCTCAAGAGTCGAGAATAAATTGATTAGGTTTCCTTGAGTTTTTCATATGCTTCTTGTATCTACGTGGGAATTCGGTTCATTTTTTGGAAATGTGCTTTCTTGTTTAGTCCAATGGATAATCTAAAGTACAACTCTAAGTGCATTACAAAAAGAAGTCCCTTTGGTTATCAGGGCATCCTTCCAATCTTTTAAGCAATCTTTTAACCAATGACCATTCGATAAGTAGGAGCATGTCGAAAAAATATTTATTTGGTGGCCATAAAACATACATTTCTTCCTCCACGGAACCACATTTATCAAATGGTATTACCTCCATGCAAAGTGGTTGGAATTAGTGTTATAATAATGTGATTACATATATAGTTAATCTATCTATGGTTAAGGGAGTTGGTGAGTTATAAGAATGTCTGTAATTTCTTTGTAACTATAGTTTTATCTTAATATAAAGCACAGGTTGATGGTGTTGTGTGTTGGGGCATCAAATTTCCAAACAAGCAAGTGGTATCAAAGTGCGCTTGGGCCTCACTCCCTCACGAGAGGGCCCAAGTGTCCAAGGAATCATGAATCATGGAGACATGAATCATGGAGAAATACACGCTATGAAGGAGGGGCACATTCCAACTGCATGATCTGAGTTTCCCACATGCTAAATAAGAGGAGAAATAATAGTTTTCATAGTACATGCTACCAGAGCCAATATATGGAGGAGTATCTTGCTAAGGATAGACACAAAGCGTTAGCAAGGAATATTTGCGCCATACAATCTACAAGATAACATCCATGGAAGAATCACACTCAACAAAGAAAGAAAGGGTAGATGGTTTTGATATATGAGTCTTATAATTATGTTATAATTATTTGGACCTAAATATGTCTGCAACAACTTCATATATCTACGACAACTAGATAATTTGTAAGTAAATAAAAACAATTTTTTTATTTTAGAAGTACTAATTTTTTAAGGAGGTCATATAAGTATAAAAAGAAGTGTTTTATTTCAATTTTAAAGGAGACTTCATATATTGCAACAACTAGATAATTTGTAAATAAATAAAAATATGTTTTTTACTTTAGAAGTATTAATTTTTTTAAGGAGGTAATATAAGTATAAAAAGAAGTGTTTTATTTCAATTTTAAAGGATACTGGGAGATGTATTTTGGATTTCATAAATAAATAAAAATAAATGTTTTGTTGTAATTTTAAAAGGTCTTGTAAAGCCAAAACACCGATTTTATGTGTGAGATCATCGACTTGCATAATACACAGTCATGTGATTTTAAAAGATACTATAAAGCCGAGAAAAGGGACATGATGGGTGAGGAATCCAAGCCATGAAGAAGTGGAGTGTGGCCTCAAATATTGGGTGGCCTCGAAGATGTTGAATCAATTTGGATCAAAATTGAATTTGTGTGAAAAGGAAGGAAGAATCACTTGTCTTTGAGAAAGATCACATGCTTGTGTGGAGAGAAGAAGGGCTTTGGTCCGAAGTACCATCCAAGAAGTTTGAAAGGAAATAAGAATCACTTGTTTATGAGAAAATAACTTCCATATGTCAACAAGAAGTTTGAAGTGGTAAAGACAAGAAATAATCACTGGGTGAAAATATCCCAAGTGAAGGATCGATAGATAACATGCATTGCTAGAAGAAAGGACCGACATAATTGTTGAGCAGCAAAAAAATCATTGCAAGAAAAAATAAATTGTATGTAAATAGGAGAGATAAAGGAAATATTGAAATATTGTTGCAAGAAGTGAACCGATAAAGAAAATATTGAAGTGGATCAAAAACTACAAGAAAGTCGAGGAACCACTGGGTGAAAAGATCCCAAGTGAAGAAAGTATATCGGTAAGAAAGAATGGATTTGGACTGCAATACCAAATTGGAAGTCCACAAGAAAGGTATCTAAGAGAAACATTGAGGATTTCCATGGTCTATCAAACAATTCGTAGACACTGAATTTGCAAATATGTAACAAAAATTTTGGTACGACAATATTTTAGAGTCACCAATAAATATAAGAATGTTGTAAGTTGTACGTGACACCCTAGAGAGTTTTTTGGTATTAGTTATAAACGTTTGGGCATAGGAAACTTGATTTCCCCAGGGTTTTTGAAAGCCTTTTTATTCAGGCATACAGGTAGTGTCATAGCGCATGGTGTATCCCTCTCATGCATAAAAAGGATGTGGCATCATTTTGAATAATGCACCATTTGGTAGGTATAAGGGTGGTAGGTGTACTCATATGTTAGCCTAATGTTCAATCACAAGTTCAATATTCGATAAGGGGGGAATATGACATGGTTAAGATGGATTGTAATCTTGAAATGTGATATGGTTAGGACCAAGTTATGATTAAGGGAGAGCATAATGTGTTGATGAACCATCTACGTGAAAAGGATTCCTAGAGAACTGGAGAGTACAATAGATGGTACCCATGTGTCTTGGTAGATGTATTTCCTTTTATATAGACATCTACATTTTCTACAGGTACAAAAGGAAGGAAGAAGTAACTTCAAAGATGAATTTCATAGTGAAAAAAGAATGAACAAAGGAAGCTGGTGACAATGTTGAGATATCAATGAAAAATTGCAAGGAAACACCCACACATGTAGAAACATGAAATTATTTGAGGAAACATGTAAATCACAAGACCAATTCAATGAGATATCCACAAAGCCATTGACAATGTTTTTTGAATTTTCATAGGAAGAATTTAGGAGTTATAGATTCTGAAGTATTAAACAGATGTAATTAGGGGGGAGTGTTAGAATAATGTAGGTACATGTCTAATTAATATTTATACGGTTACAGGGAGTTGGTCGGTTATACTAGAATCCCGTAACTTCTTTGTAACTATAATTTTATCTTAATATACAATATAATTCAATGGTGTGTTGTGTAGGGGCAACAATTCTCAAAACCAACAATTAGAACACTCAGTGGAATATTGTGAGACCTTTAAAAAATGATTCTATATGGAATTCCTACTTTAGTTCTTGTATTTGTTAGACGATTATCAGGCCTCTCTAAAACTTAAATATCAGTCAAAAAATTGTAAAGAAACTAGAAAATCATACAAAATTAAAACTGACATAAAACTCAATTCTTCTATTTCTTGTTCCGTTACAATGCAGTATTTCATATTGACCACAAATGATCCTACATCATTTTAGCTACAAACATGGCTTTGTTTTTGGCTCCAAGAAAGACTTTTTCTCATCCCTATAAACAATTTCCACTCCAATTATGACTTCAATCCTAGCTCCTCGATAGGCTTATTCGTACTCTTTACTTGAATCCATGTAAAGAAGACCCTATCCTATAAGTAAATTTGAAAAATTGTACCTTGTATTAAGTCCTACACATGAGTAGTACATTCATTGTTTTTTGTTGTCTTATGTATCATAGATGATTCTCTTTTTTAAGATTCCATGATAGTAAGTGTATCACCATAAGGATATGTTATTAGTAACTTTACATTGAGGTAACCTCCCTTGAAAAGAAGCTACTACTCATAAGAAACGTGTAAGATACATATTTTTTTTTAATTCCTAATTTTGCTCATTTATTCCATGAAGTGTTGTTGGTGTTTCTCTAGAAAAGTGGGCCATATATAGAGACAAAATATTTTTCTATTGACATCCTTTCCATAATAAAAACTAAAATTATTGTTTCCAACTCTTCACCTCCAAAGACGTTCTTTCTATGATGCAATGGTGGACTTCCTAGCTGGGAAATTTTCTACCTCCAAAATCATGCATGAGATGCATGTGGATAATTTTTTGGGAATATTGGGTATGTGGATGATGTTTTGGTATTTTATGCGTGTGTCTATGGCTTCAATATTTGAAACTCTTGAAGGTTGATCAAATCCCCATTACTTGGGATGAGAGATCGAATTGGACGAACTGACATTAAATTTGACAAGAAATTGAACTTGGTTGTGGACGTTAATTCGAGAAATAGAGTTTTGTTTCCTAGTTCTATTTTCCATATTCAACCACTCCAAATATATAACACATATTTGAGAAACTAATCAAACAAGCGCTTCAAATTAAACAAGTTCCTCTCCTCTTGGAAGGTATGTTGTTGCTGCCAGATATAAATCTGGTATTAGTTATGGATTGTTATCAATGATAGATACATGTGATTATGTTTTATCTACTGGATCAATACCATAGCTATGAATGAAGGGTATTTAGCGGGTATGGATAGCGACGCTATAACTATAACAATAGAAATAGTGTGTGGGATCATAAGGTTTTTAGCCAGCTGTGTGAAATAAGCAATTAATTGAAAACACCTTCATTATTTTTTCATTTACATCCAATCAATCGACAATACCATCCTAACGTTTGCATTTATTTCTCACCGTCATCTTGATAATAATGGGTTGATTTGAACAACCAATCAGATCCTAGAAAAATGTGTTCAAATTATTAAGAAAAAAACAATTTGTAATGTTAACACCTTTGAAAAACATCACATTTTTTTGTTCCAACCTAAACTAATAGGTGGTCAATGACATATCCCAAAAATTCCAAAAATCCGTGAGCCTTACATATGAGCGTGAGGGTGGGGGTGGGGGGAATATTAGAGAAAACATATCCCCCCATCCCCACCCTCATATATATATGAGGGTGGGGGTGAGGGGAATATTAGATAAAACATAATATGTTTTCTCTAATATTTCCCCACCCCCACCCTCACATATCCCAAAAAATTGTGATCTTTTTCGAAGGCGTTCACATTAAAATTTGTTTTTTTTTTTAATTATTTCAACATAATTTTATGGGATCTAATTGGTTGTTCAGATGAACCTGTTATTTTTAAGCCATTGGTGGGAAATAAATGAAAACATAATAAATATTGTTTTGATTGATTGGAAGTGAATGAAAATATATGAAAGGTATTGTTGATTGATCGCTTATTCCACATGGGTGGTTATAAAACTTATGAACCCATGGAATATTCCTATTACTATAGTTATAGAACCACCCACCATACTCCCTTTACCTTTCATTCATAGCTATGGGATTGAACCAATAAATGCAACATCAACACCTGTACCTGTCATTGATCCAGATCCATAACTAGTACCAACTTTAGATCTATTAGAAGCAACATGCCTTCCGACAACAAAGGAAATTGTTTAATTCATTTCTCAGATTAACAACATGTGTTACATTTTGATAGTGTTTGAATATGAAAAAAATCATTGAGAAACAACACTCTATTTCTTAGATTAACCTCCACCACCAAGTTTGATTTTTGGTCTAATGTAATGTTAGACATTCAATTTGATATCATGTCCCATGTAATGTCAAATTGATTATCCTTTGAGATTTTCAAATATTGAATCCATGGAAACACACTCAAAAGGAAAAAAAAGAATTGACGTACCCAAAAATCCTAAAAAAAACATCCACGTGCATCTAATGCACGGTTTTGGAGGTGGACAATTAGCTAGCTAGGAAGTCCATGATTGCATCGCATGCATGGTTTTGGAGGCATATAATTGACTAACAATATTTTTCTTTTATTGTGGTAGGTATGTCGATAGTCAAATATTAAAAAATAAAACAAATCACTTAAAAAACAAAACAAATCATATAAAAAATAAAAAGAAATCATTCAAAAAACAAATTTCTTAGTATTAGTGGCAATTTTGAGACTCTATTGACACTTAGTGGCCACTTTGGAGACTTTACTAGCACTACTTTACTACATGAGGGTTCTTCTATTTTTGACATCGCATTGCATCTCTATTATAAAAAAAAATTCTGGCTCATTGTATCTCTTTCATAAAAGAATTATCCCTTCAGTCCACCTATGGAGATAAAAGGAATTAGCATAAAATACATAAAATTGGATCAACATGTGGCATCTAAGATCCAATATTCCTTGTGTAATTCCATTCCTAAAGAATACAAAAAAATTAAATAGCATTATCATGGACAATAGTTATCCAAGCGTACCCTTTTCTACTAGTTATCATGCCTACCAATTTTGTTTTCTCCCGGTAATTATCCATCCATAATGAGATCAAGAAAATAATCTATGAACAGTTGAAGCCACTACTCCACAAATATCTAGTTACATGACCATCGTGATAAATTTCATGCTCTCATTTATTTTGGTTAAAAATATTAACCCTTGCTTTGTGCTCTTTCAATTTAAGAAATAATCTAAAGGTTTTATAATATGTAGTTTAACAAGATCTACCTCCTTTTAGTTCTAGGATTATGTAGGTTGAGAGCCCACTTCAACCTAATTCATGTTGTGATTGGGAGTCATGAAGAAGAAAGGGATTCTACTTTTATTTCTCCCATGAGAACTTAATGGAAAATATTTACAAGTAAATGACATCAATTTTGTTCAGATGACCACTTGTCTAAGTTGCTCATGCAACCCAATAATCACCATCAAATTGAATTCATACATGAACAAATTTTTGATCCATCATGAAGACATTCATATCTCCACACCTTAGGATTATGAATATATGAAAATGGCAGCGAGAAACGAAGTAGATATAACCCCAAACTACTGTAAATGGCTACAATGACTTGATTCCACTCCATAGTTTATGAATTTTTTACATATAAAATGCACCCTCTAGAATATCTAAGGACATGTTTGGAAGAAATCCAATGTTTGTTTCTTGAATCAAACATGAACTGATTGAAGGTGCCTACAACAAAGCATATATTTGGCCCTATGTTGATCAAATACATCAATGATCCAATAAGTTGCATGTACATATATGGGTCCACCAAATTTAGAATGTGACTCATGCAACTTCTTTAATTTAGATACCATGGGCGTATACATGGATTTACAATATAACATAACAAATATGTGCAGTATATCACGCAGTACAATGGAGAGGAAGTTGTATGCTATGTTTGGGAAGGATGAATTGCTCCTGAAAAAGAATCTGTTGATTATATTCCAATTAGTGGATTGGATAGTATTGCAGGTGCGAGGATTTACTTTACAGGTGAGGTCTCTAGTTCAAGTCCAGGATAACCCAGTTGTGTCACGGAAAATCGTAGGAAGAAAAGAAAAAATTGAGAAAGGAAAATTTCATTTGTTCTTTTCCACACTTCCAAACCAAGTAAGTAATGCATGAGTCCAATGTATTTCATTTCAAATTCAGAAGTGAGCTCCCTCTTACATTGGGCTATCATTTATTCCTCGATTGTAAGGAACAAATCATCAACATATAGAACCAAAATCAGGGGATGATTTTCTATTACCTTGAAATACTGGTTGGGATTAGTTGCACTCTTGGAGAAACCCAGAAGATAATTGTCAATTCTCTCATACCAAGCCCTTGGTGCTTGTTTTAGCCAATATAGTATTTTCCTTAATTTTCACACATGTGATTCTTTTCTATGAAACATGAATCCCTCTCGATGTTCTAAATACACTTCTTCCTCAACTTTTCCATTAGGGAATGTTGTCTTTACATCCATTTGGTGAAGTTTCCAACCCAGAACTGAAGAAAGAGAGATAATGGTTCTTATGGAAGTATAGATTGCAACTGGTGCAAATATCTCATCATAATCTATCCCTTTCTTTTGAGAAAAACCATGATCCACAAATTTGGCTTTGTTTTTTTGAATAATCCCATCAACAACATGCTTGATCTTGTAGATACACTTAGAAGTAACCATAGAATTTCCTTCCGGTCTTGGAACCACATCCCACACATCATTCTTCATGATGGATTGATATTCTTCCACCATGGCATATTTCCATACTTGTTGCTTATCATCATCTTCATAGAAGGTGGCCTCTGCATCACTAATATGAGCGATAAGAGACAAATAAATTAAATATCTTTGAGGTATATTACTCTCTCTGAATGTACCTGAAGGAGAAACATGTTTTTCCACCTCTCGTGAAATTTCTCTACACTAGGAAAGATTCCTCTTAGCATGAGTTACCTCCAGAGGTCTCTCTATTTGTTCTTCTGGATGCATAATATCAAACTAATTCAATGACTCTTCATGTTCCTCCAACTTTGTATCCAGCTACATCTCCTTAGATTTCTTAAATTCAACTTCTTCATAAAACGTTACATCTCTACTTACCTCGATATGTATTTGTCTTGAAACATAGATCCTGTAGAACATAGATCCTATAGGCCTTTGATGTTTCACTACACCCAACAAAATTTCCTTTCTTTGCAGAAGGCTCCATCTTAGTTCTCTTCTCTTTTGGCACATATAAGTAAACTAGAGATCCAAAAATCCTCAAGTGTCTCACTTCTATATTTTTGCTATTCTTTTGGAGTATTTTCCCCTAAAATAGCATGAGGACTTTTGTTCCGAATATAAATTGCACTGTTCATGGATTCTTCCAATAGTGATGTGGGAAGGTCCTGATCACACATATGTGATCATAGATTTTTTTTCCTTGTAGATGGTTTTGTTCTTTCTTTCAACAATCCCATGGAGTATTTTCCCCTAAAATAGCATGAGGACTTATGTTCTGAATATAAACTACAGTGCTCATGTATTGTTCCCATATTGATGTGGGAAGGTCCCGATCATAGATTATTTTGCCTCATAGATTATTCTGTTCTTTCTTTCAACAATTCTTTCTTATTTATATAAGTCATCAAAATGATGAGACTCAAATTCCCCACCATTTTTAGTGATCAAAGAACGTATCTGTTTTCCATTCTGGTTTTCAATCAATGCTTTGAATTCTAGAAATTTACTCAAAGTTTCATTCTTTGCCTTTATAAAATAGATCCACAATTTCCTAGAGAAGTCATCTATGAAAATCACATAATAAATACATCCACTCAGGGAAGGTGTTGACATTGGACCACATATGTATGAATGTATTAAATCTACAATTCCTTCACATATATTTGAATGTATTAAATCCATAATTTATTTAGACCTTTTGTTACCTTTAGGAAATGACTTCTTTGTATTTTTACCAAGAACACAACCTATACAGATACCATCATGTTCAAAATGAAAAACAAGCATTCCTCTTACCATTTTTTGCAGTCCGGGGAGCGCTTTTCACTGAATATGTCCAAAAATATGATGCCAAAGTTTAGATGGACTAATTGAATCACAGACCAATGCTTGGATATGTCCTGGAATCTTGTAGAGAATGACATCTCTAGTTCCAATCATAACTGATGAACTTAGTTCTTCATTCTTAGGCCATAAGAGATATTTCTTGTTCATAAAGGTCACCTTGTAACCTTTATCTCCAAGGATTGGAATATAAATAAGATTATTATTTAAATCAGGAGCGTACAAGATCTCCTCAATATGAAACTTACCCCTACATTCTAGATGAAAATATTTTGATCCAATTCCTTCGATTGCATAGAAAGAATTATCTCTAAATTCTACTTGAGCAAAGAAATTCTCTTTGAAGTTCGCAATGACTCCTTTATTTATGTTCATGTGTCTGGAAGCTCGACTATCCACTAACCATGATTCAACACTCTTTGAAAGAGAACCAGAGAGTGCTTAAATAAGATAGTATTCCCCCCTATTATTTTGATTACTTGAAGCCCCTTTAGTCTTTGTCCTTTGAGACTCATCTTCTTCTCTTGATTACTAGAATCCCCTTTAGTCTTTTTCCTTTGAGATTCATCTTATGTAGAAATATAAGCACAATATTTAACCTTGTGTCCTTTTCTGATCTTTGGGAAATATTTGGAAAAGTACCCCTTTTGTTGATAGTTGTAGCACTTCACTGTTGCTATATCAAAATATTTTTATTTGAAGACACCTCTTCCTTTATCCTTTTGAGGGTTCGAACCTTGTTCTCTATAACCCTGTAAAGGAGAAAAGAATATGTGAATTCAAAGGAAAATATTTTTATATAACAAGAGTGAAGTGCTACAACTTTCAACAGAAAGGGAGACTTTTTCATAGATCGTCCAAAGACTAGAAAAGGATACAAGGGTAATTATCGTGCTGTTATTGTTGTAGAAGATGAGTATCAAAGGACAAATACAAAAGGGGCTTTTAGTAATCAAGAGATCATGAGGGAATACTATCTTATTTAAGCACTCTTTGGTTCTCTTTCAAACAATGTTGAATCTTGGTTGGTGGATAGTGGAACTTCTAGGGACATGTCGGGAAATAAAATATTCCTTGTGAACTTCAAAGATAATTTCTTTGCTCATGTAGGACTTATAGATAATACTAGCTATGCAATCGAAGGAATTGGTTCAACATCTTTTCAGCTAGAATTTGAGGGTGAGTTGCACATTGAGGAGATCTTATACATTCATGGTTTAAAGAAGAATATTATTCTTTTTGTAGTCCTGGACTATAAAGGTTATAGGGTGAATTTTATGGACAATAAATTTCTCTTATAGCCAAAAAATGAAGAGCTAAGTTCAACAATTATGACTGGAATTAGAGAGAGAGGTATCTACAAGCTTCCAGGACATATCCAAACATTGGTTCATGATTCAGTTAGTCCATATGAGTTGTGGCATCGAAGGTTTGGACATATTAACTACAAAGCGATCCCCAAACTACAAAAAATGGTAAGAGTAATGCATTTTTTTTCATTTTGAACATGATGGTATCTCTAGAGGTTGTGTTCTTGGTAAAAACACAAAGAATTCCTTTCTTAGTAGTAAAAAAATTTCTAAAGGAATTTTTTATTTAATACATTCAGATATATGTGGTCCATTGTCAAGGCCTTCCCCGAGTGGATGTATTTATCGTGTGATTTTCATATATGAATTCTCTAGGAAATCACGGATCTATTTTCTAAACACAAAGAATGAAACTTTCAGTAAATTTCTAGAATTCAAAGCATTGATTGAAAACCAGACTAGAAAACACAAACGTGCTTTGAGGACTGACAATGGTGGGGAATTTAATTCTCATCATTTTTATGACCTATGTAAAGAAGCATGAATCAAGAGAAATCTAACTATGCCCTACAACCCTCATCAAAATGGGATTTTTGGGAGAAAGAACAGAACAGTCTTTGAGGTAGCAAAAGATATGATGTGTGGTCACAAACTTCCCACATCACTATGGGTAGAATCCACGATCACTGCAACTTATATTAAAAATATAATTCCATGTGCTATTCTCGGGAAAGACTCCAGAAGAATAATTTACTGGTGAAAAGAAAGAAGTGGGACACTTGAGGATTTTCAGATGTCCAGTTTACAAACATGTGCCTAAAGAGAAGAGAACTAAGATGAATCCTTTTGGAAAGAAAGAATTTTTTTTTTGGTACAGTGAAACATCCAAGGCCTACAGGAGCTATGTCCCAGGACAAAGACATATAGAGGTAAGAAGGGATGTACCATTTCATGAATAAGATGCATTTAAGGAATCTAAATATTTTCATCTGGATACATAGATGGAAGAACTTGGAGAGCCATTGGATCAATTCGAAACTGTGGATCCAGTAGAATAGATAAAGAGACCTCTGGAAGTACCTCGTTCTAATAGGAAGCCTTCCTGGTGTAGAGAAATTATGTAAGAGGAAGAAAAACATGCTTCTCCTTCAGTTAGATTCAGAGAGATTCATAGAGCTCAAAGATATTCAATTTATGTGGCTCTTATGGATTAGATTAGTGATGTAGACCCCACCATCTATGAGGATGTTTCTAAGAAGCAAGTATGTAAATATTCCATGGTCAAAGAATATCAATCCATCATGAAGAATGATGTGTGGGAAGTGGTTCCAAGATCGGAAGAAAAATCTGTGGTTACTTATAAGTGGATCTAGAAGATCAAGCATGCAACCGATGGGAGTATTACAAAATAGAAAGCCATATTTGTGTCTCATGTTTTTTTTCAAAAGGAAGGGATAGATTATGATGAGATATTTTCAACAGTTGCAAGGAATACTTCCATCAGAACCATTATCTCTCTTGCTTTATCTCTAGGTTGGAAACTTGATGCAGGAGCATCATTGGCAAGCGCGCAGAGGCAGGAGCACTCAACACGTGAGAGTTCCTCCAGAACTTCAACGTGGGCAGTTACAACTGATTTTGAAATCCACCTTCACTCAGTGCCATAATTTACCTTTGGAGGCACGCTTGAACTAGTGTGGAATTTTACCCTTTGAGGCACGTTTTCAAAATCGTAAATAGAGCAAGAATTTCCACTATGGCTCTGGAATGCGACTGAACTAATATAGCGTAGTATGAATTTTAGAGTAGGCAAGTAGCCAGGGGAAACCCTGGAAATATTTTTGATTTAAATAGAAGTTTGTATTCCCAGTTGGGGTTAGCTACAACACAGAGAGAAATTAGCTGTAAGGGAGAACTGCAAGTTAGCAGGAGATCTCAGTTTTTGAGTTACTGTAATTTGAATGTATTTTGTATCCATTGGGCACTTGTGAATATAACAAGAGGGAAAATTGATCCAAATGTGTGTTGTGCAATTGTGTTTACATTTTCCTTTCTTTTCTGTTATTCTCATGTCCCATAAACAAGTGAATGAAACGGTGACTATGCATTTTCTAGTTTCAATTGTTTCTCTTCAGTGGGAGCTCTGCAAGGTGTGCATTGAGCGAGAGAGGAATGTAAGGAAATCAGGAGGAATTTATCTGCGAGAAATACTATGGATATGATTTATTGAAATCCCTCAGATGCAAGGAGTGCATGGGAAATCGAAGTATGAACTAGACAAAGCTCAGGAGGAACAACACTTCGGAAAGTGTTATCAAGATGCAGAAACTCATTCCCTAGAAGAAGCGAAGACCGAGTCTTAGAAGACTTAGAAAATATTCTAAGTCTGGAACGAGTAAAATCTCAGGAGGAAGAACGCCTTCGAGCGTTGGATCGCGGTGGAGAATCTTGTAGATCGTCTGATTTGAGGTAGGAGCACAGGATTTAACACTGCGTAGATTCAGGAGGGGAGATCTCGAAGATCTGAACGGACAGTGGTGATTCCTTGGGGAGAAACGCCAAAACTCCACAAGATATTGGATAAGGTGGAGCTGCGAGGGTATTAGTGGTGATGGCTTCTTGACGTCCAAATATTAGGAGGAATAATGACCATCGATCTAAGATAGATCTAGACCATCGGTCCACATCACAATTTTGGGTATCGCAAGTTGGAAGGACAGAGGTCCTTATATCCCAAAACCTTGAATCGCGAAATAGAGAAATAGAGAGGTCGGATGTGGATCGTAGATCTCAAGGATTATTGTGAGCCATTGACTGAATGCCAATATATTTCGACATTTCGGCAACCGAGGATTCCAAGGAGCAGGGACAAAGGTCCTTGTATCCCAAAAGCTTGAATCGGGAAATAGCGAAATAGCGAGGTTGGATGTGGACCATAGATATCAGGGATTATTGTGAGCCATTGAATGAACGCCAAGATATTTTGACATTTTGGAAACTGGGGATTCCAAGGAGCGGGGACAGAGGTCCTTGTCTCCCAAAACCCCGAATTGTGAAATAGCGAAATAGTAAGGTTGGACGTGGATCATATATCTCGGGTCATTGGGATTTTGGCATTTCAGTAACTGGGGATTCCAAGGAGCAGGGATATCCCTTGTACCCTAATTTTGTGAAATGCGAAAAGCCGAAATAAGCGTAGTTGTCGATTTCAGAGAGATTTGAGCCGTAGATCTCGGGTCATCGAGATTTGGACATTTAGGCAACTAGGGATTCCAGGGATCAGGGATATTCCTTGTTTCCTGATTTCTCAAAATGTGAAACCTGAAAGAATAGGCGCTAGGACCTGAGCCTAGCCGGAGGTCATGACTCTTGGTCGTGTGTTGTGGGAGCTCACACTTGACAATTGGAAAATTCAACTAAGCATTTGTGGGGGACCTATGTGTTCATTCGAAGGGTTCCAGTTTGGAACCAGAAGAGCCATTTCGGCTCCAGAACTAGAAGATCTTGACCAAGAGGTCACACAACCCTTAAGAGGGATAGCGAGTATGCATCAAAACTTCACTAGATGGATGTAAATACAACATTCCTCAAAGGTTAGGTTAAGGAAGAAGTGTATTTAGAACATCAATAGGGATTCATGGTTAATAGAAAATAATTACACGTGTTCTAATTAAGGAAATCACTATATGGGCTAAAATAGGGACCAATGGATTGGTATGTGATAATTGATAGTAATCTTCAGATTCTTGGTTTCTCCAAGAGTACACTTGATACCAACCTTTATTTCAAGTTAATAGAAATTTATCCCCTGATTTTGGTTCTATATGTTGATTATTTTTTCCTTATAGGAGAGGAACAACCGATAGCCCGGTATAATTGGGAGATCACTTCTGAATTTGAAATGAAAGACATTGGATTCATGCATTATTTCTTTGGTTTAGAAGTGTGGCAAAGAACATATGAAATTTTCCTTTCTCAAGGAAAATATGCAGTTGATATGCTAAGAAGATTTGGTATGTTATATTTTATATCCATGTCTACACCCATGGTATCTAACTTAATGAAGTTGCATGAATCAAATTCTAAATCAGACTTGGTGGATCCATCTATGTACATGGATATTATTGTATCCTTGATGTATTTGATCGATACAAGGACAAATATACACTTTGTTGTAAGCGCCTTCAAAGATTTCATGTCTGAGTCGAGACACAGACATTGAATTGTTGCCAATAATGTCCTCAGATATTTGAGAGGGTCCATTGCATATGAACTTAGATACATTTCCAGTGGAGGAGTGTTTCTTCATGGTTATGTCGAGTCAGACTGGGATGGGATCTCATTGGACTGGAAGAGTACTTCCAGGTACTAGTTTAGCTTGGGTTCAACTATGATATCTTGGTCTAGAAAGAAACATGGCTCCATAGGAGAAAGTACAATTGAAGAAGAGTATATAGAAACCAATAATGTTAGTAGAGAAGCAATATGGATAAGAAATATTATGTCTAGATTATTTGAAAAGAGGTTAGAAACAATTGTTATCCATTGTGATAACTAGAGCTGCTCAAAGCTCACAAAGAACCCGATATTCCATGACAGATCAAATCATATTGAGATGAAATATCAGTTCATCAGAGACATGTTCCAAAGATGTGCCATCAAGATGTATTACATTTGTATTGATTATAAGATATAAGATATATTGACTAATCCTATATCCTTTAGAATTTTTGTGTACTTACGAGACAAGCTTGGTATGGTAGAGAATTTCTCCCTCATTGAGAGAGAGTGTTAAAGTTTGCAAAATCATGAGAAATTATCCAAGACTTCCTCGTATCTCAAGGTTGATTCAAGACTTGGACAAAATCCTTGTACGTCAAAGAAAGAGACAGAAGATACCACTACAAGTCTTGTAAGATTTGTGTCAAAGAAAAATCCAATATAAGTCTTATGTTTTAAAGAAAAAGGCAAAGACCAAGTGATGTGAAAACTTTCTCCTAGGTATTCAATATGAGTTATGAGTTTTTCTTAGGGACTGATCACCCCTAAGAGAAATAAATCTAGAAATTGACCATGGTTAAGGAGAACTAGATGATCACATCCCATGAAATTATCCTTATGTGTATAAGGCTACAAAAGGTATTGTGATATATAGATATTGTGTGGATGTCAACAAGTAAATGGTCAAGTGAAAAGACTAGAAGGAACTATGTGGATATGTATTCCTATAGAATACCCTCCTTGTTGAGAGGGAGTGTTGAAGTTTGGACAGCTGTAGAGGGTGTTTTCTTTATGCTTGAGTAAATCGAACCTAACTGCCCTGAGTAAGTTGACCCTAATCGAATTAAGTAGGTTGGTCCTAACCTAACCTAAATTTGGCCCTAACCTACCTTAGGTCGACCCTAACCTAGGGTTTTCTATCCTATATAAAGAGGGAGGCACACCCATACATCTAACATAAAAATTTGGGATAAATGTTTAGCATGTTCTAAGGAAACCCACTATTGTAGGTCTGAGTGTTTGGAGGAAGAGTAAAGGGAAACCTTAAGAGAATATATAAGGCAGCAATAGTGGCTACATAATATAATATTTTGAACAACAACAACTATATATCCAAGTGAACAACAATAGCTAGATCTCTGATTTTACGTTGAGGGAAGATCTATGGTAGAGTCTAAGAAATATCTGAGACACAGAGATAGAAGTAACTGTTATTTTCCTGTAGCTTATCTTTCTCTCAAGAAGAAGTAGTGTACTGACATTGTACTTGTTTGACTAATATATATATATATATATATATATATATATATATATATATATCACAATAAGTTTTGTTGGGTTTTCTTTCTCATGAGGGTTTTCCAGGATAAATACTTTTGCATGTCTTTCTTCCAATGGATCTTATGCTTTAGTTAATTTTTAAAGATTAAAGAACACTAATGTTAGCTATTGATAACTATTGTTACCTGTTTAAGCTCAAATTTAAACCAAGAAGATCTAACCACAAGCTACTACAAATGGCTACAATGACTTGAGTCCACTCCATAGTTTCCCAAAGTTTTCCACCTTGGCCAAAAATTTCCCATCTCTAAAGTTTTCCACCTTGGCCAAAAATTTCTCATTCAAAAAAATGTTCTTTTTGTTTACATCAAGGTGAATGATTCCTTCTTTTTTCTTCTCTAAAAGTAATTAAGACCCCTAAAAGACATTATGCATATAACAAGCCTCTACTTCCATGACATCGAGGAAGAACTAATCTTTACAAATGGCTCCTAGGAGGTCCATTGTCCATGTATTCATAAACCAAAATCATTTCACAGTTCTTATCACAATGGCGAAGAAGAGAAACTATATGACAGTGGCGAAGCTTATACAACATTTCAATTTCATTATGAAAGTCTACTATGCCTTATTCATAGCATTGATTTCCCTATTTTACGACTGCTTTGGTATCATTTTGAAGTATTCCCTTGAATAATTTACCAAACCCATATACACCCATAATCAAACTCTCACCAAATATTTTGGTAGCTTCTTGTATCTCATATACACCCAGAATCAAACTCTCACCAAATATTTTGGTAGCTTCTTGTATCTCTATATATGTATTCCTAGATTTGAAGTTCGAGAAGAAGGATGACTCCAAACAGATACTTTTCTTACTTTTCTTCTTATAGTTTTAGAATGTTTAACATATGTAGACCTAGATTTGAAGTTCGAGAAGAAGGATGACTCCAAACATATACTTTTCTTACTTTTCTTCTTATAGTTTTAGAATGTTTAATTGTCCAAGAGAATGTTTAATTGATCCAACTATTGGACCAACCTTGCTATTCCAACTATTCTGTGTTGTAGTTAATATATTAAAATCCTTAATCATGTTATCATTGTTATACTTTGCTTACTTTTCTTCCTATAGTTTTAGAATGTAGAATGTTTAATAGTCCAAGAGAAATGAAAACTCCTATAATGGATCGAACTATTGGACCAACCTTGCTATTCCAACTATTTTGTGTTGTAGTTAATATATTAAAATCCTTAATCATGTTATCATTTTTAACTATGTTAATAGGCATCCACCTATTACAATCGATGGATTAATTAGACTGCTAATTACAAAATCTAATATTATGGACAAGAACTAAAGATGGAATATTTTTGTCATCACCATCAAATCAATGAATGAGATTAAAGATGTTGGCATAATTTTGTCATCATCGTCAAATCAATGAATGATATTGCAAGAATTAACTCACTTACATTTATGAATTTGTTTGTTTATCATTACTTTTGTTGTTTACTATTTTATTTTTACATAATAAGATTAATAATCTACTACGATGATTTATCAATTGTGACACATCATAATTATGGAAATCCAAAAAAGATTACTTAATTTTTAATATTTACCTCTTCACTATTATTTTTTTAGATTTTATAGTTTTGTCACATGTGGTTATGTCAGTTTTTGGCATCGAGAGGAATGGAGAGGAGTGGAAAATAGAAGCACACTTGTTTTTCATTTATTTTTTAACTTTTACCAATTTACAGGTTTCAAGAAATCCCTGGCCCATGTGGTTAAGTTTCACTAAGTGGCATGTCATTGCGGTTACTTTTTACCACATATCGAGGAATGATGAGGAGTGGAAACAAATAAATAACATCTCGTAAGTTACAATAATAAAAAAATTGTAAGTTACAATAATAAAAAATTTACTATGAGATCTCTCATAAGCATCAAAAATAAATAATTGAGGAAACAAATAATTATTCTGTTTGTCGTAACGTTTCACTATGCCATGGAGAGGAGTGGAAAGAAAAAATGATTGGGGGTGATTCTGAGGAGAAAACATGGAGAATACAAGTGGGAAAAAAATATATACAAGTGGTAGGAAGATTTAGAGGAGTAATAAAATACAATTGAACTCATATGTGCATGTTGTTTCACAACTATAGCACTCCATTGAGAGGCCGACCCAGTGGGGGAGAGGAGAGTTGCATTAATCAAGCAATGAGAGTGACATTGATTGGGACACGAGAGCAACATTGTTTCCTATAAAACTACAGACATTCCACTGAGGTATGAGGTATGCATAGAATAATAATTTATGTGCCTTTGTCATTCCGCATCTCTGAAAAAGACTATTTTTCTTGAGAACATGTTCATAGAAACATTATTCTAATGTAAATAGTAGTTGCACTGTATATGTGTGTGTGTGTGTGTAGTAGTAGTATTAGTTTTTTCTCTCTTGTCATGATTAGTGTCACTCATGTCTTTATCAACGCAACTCTCCTTTCTCCTGACGACCCCTTTCTTTTCCTACTAATCTACTCCATGTCACCTCATCAAAATCACCTATACTCTTTTTTTTTTTGTCACTCCTCTCCGTGGCTTAGTGAAATGTTACCATAAGTGACATAATTAATTATTTCTTCAATTATTTATCCTTGGTTCTTAAGAGAGAGAGAGAGAGAGAGAGTGTATATATATAGTATTTGTCGGTCTCTTGTCATGATCAATGCCACTCGTGTCTTGATCAATGCAGCTCTCCTTTCTCCCAATGACCCATTTTTCCCACTAATCTACTCCATGTCACCTCATCAAAATATCCTCCACTCCTTTTTGTTGTCACTCCTCTCCGTGGCTTAGTGAAAGGTTACAAGAGGTGGCATATTTAATTATTTCTTCAATTATTTATTCTTGGTGCTTAGGAGAGGTCGCATACTAAAATTTGTATTCTTGTAATTTACCAGAGGTTATTTATTTGTGTCCACTCCTCAACATTCCTTTGGAGGTGGTAAAAAGTAATTTATTCTTGGTGCTTAGGAGAGGTCGCATACTAAAATTTGTATTCTTGTAATTTACCAAAGGTTATTTATTTGTGTCCACTCCTCAACATTCCTTTGGAGGTGGTAAAAAGTAACCATATCCTACATAGTGAAACTTAACCACACAACAAAGGATTTATTGAAACCTGTAAATTGGTAAAACTTTAAAACGATTTCCATGTTGTTTTCCATTCCTCTCCATGATACTCTCCATGTCAAGGGCTGAAAGAACACACATTGCAGAACTGTAAAATGTAAAAAATCAATAGTGAAGAGGTAAATGTTAAAACTTAAATAATCTTGTTTGGATTTGCAAAATTATATATACTTCTCTTCCTACAATAACTATGCATTTTGCTCAGTTTTTTCCTCATTCAATTTGAAATTTGAATAACTTTTAATAACTCCAGATAATGTAAACTTTTATAAGTGCAATTCACCAAGAGAAGCATTCCCTCCCTTCCCTCCAAAACCCCTCATCATTTCAAAGCTTATTTATATAATATCCTTCACCACATCACGATTAATATATGCTTATTTAGAAAATGTTTTTCAAGGTGAAGAGACATGCTTATTTAGAAAATGGTCTTCAAGGTGAAGAGACAGATTAAATTTTAATTTAAATTTCATTGGAGTAACCAAAATACTCATCAAGGGGATCATATCATTGAAGAGTATAAAGATTGGAAGTACATGATCATATCATTGAAGATTATAAAGATTGGAAGTACAAAGTAGAGAAGAACACGATTAATATATGCTTATTTAAAAAATGTTCTTCAAGGTGAAGAGAATGATTAAAGCTCAATGGAATAAGAAAAATACTCATCAAGGGGATCATATCTTTGAAGAGTATAAAGGGGAGTATTTCAATGTAAACAGTAGTTGCGTTGCATATATATATACGTGTGTGTGTAGTATTAGTAGTTTTCTCTCTCTTGTCATGATCAATGTCACTTGTGTCTTGTTCAATGCAACTCTCCTTTCTCTCAGTGGCTCATTTTTTTTCCCGTTAATCTACTCCATGTCACGTCATCAAAATTGTGTCTACTCGTTTTTTTTATCACTCCTCTTTGTGGCTTAGTGAAATATTACCAAAAGTGACATAATTAATTATTTCTTCAATTATTTATCCTTGGTGATTAGGTGTGTGTATAGTAGTTGTTGGTCTCTTGTCATGATCAATGCCACTCATGTCTTGATCAATGTGACTCTCTTTTCTCCCGATGACCCCTTTTTTCCCACTAATATACTCCATGTAACCTCATCAAAATCTCCTCCACTCCTTTTTGTTGTCACTCCTCTCCGTGGCTTAGTGAAAGGTTATAGGAGGTGGCATAATTTCAATTATTTATTCTTGGTGCTTAGGAGAGATCGCATACTAAAATTTGTATTCCTATAATTTACCAGAGTTTGTGTCCACTCCTCAACATTCCTTGGGAGGTGGTAAAAAGTAACCATATCCGACATAGTGAAACTTAACCACATAACCAAGGATTTCTTGAAACTTGTAAATTGATAAAAGTTTAAAATGATTTCCATGTTGTTTTCCATTCCTCTCCATGATACTCTCCATGTCAAGGGCTGACATAACCACACATTGCATAACTGTAAAATGTAAAAAATTAATAGTGAAAGGTAAATGTTAAATAATATTGTTTGGATTTGCAAAATTATGCTAGTGGAAAAATTGATATATATATATATATATATATATATTTCTCTTCCTACAATAAATGTGCATTTTGCTCGATGTTTTCCTCATTCAATTTGAAATTTGAATAACTTTGAATAACTCTAGATAACTCCAAATATTGTAACCTCTTATAAGTGCAGTTCACCAAGAGAAGCATTCTATCCCTTCCCTCCAAAACCCCTCATCATTTCAAAACTTATTTATGTAAAATCCCTAACCACATCACGATTAATATATGCTTATTTAGACAATGTTCTTCAAGGTGAAGACATAATGAAGTTCAATGGAGTAAGAAAAATACCCAGGAGAGATGGCTGAGTGGTTGATGGCTCCGGTCTTGAAAACCGGTATAGTTAAAAAACTATCGAGGGTTCGAATCCCTCTCTCTCCTATTTTTTTTTTTTTCAAAAATCACATTTATTAGTTCGGTCCAGTAAAAAAAAGAGAATAGCTCGGCTGGAGATAGCCGAGCTACAAGGATCYAGTTGGAAAGAGAGTCTTTTCAAATATTTCTATCCCGCCGATATGGGAGATTGATGTAATGAAATTGAATCGAGTTCTCTTCCATCTGGTTCGATCTCTTATATATGCTTATTTAGAATATATGCTTATTTAGAAAATGTTCTTCAAGGTGAAGACATAATGAAGTTCAATGGAGTAAGAAAAATACTCATCAAGGAGATCATATCATTGAAGACTATAAAGGGGGATCATATCATTGAAGAGTATAAAGATTGGAAGTAGAATGTAGAGAAAAACAAGATTAATAGATGCTTATTTAGAAAATCTTCTTCAAGGTGAAGAGACATATTAAAGTTCAATGGAATAAGCAAAATACTCATGAAGAGTGAAGGATAATATCATTGAAGGGTATAAAGGGGGATCATATCATTGAAGAGTATAAAGATTGGAAGTAGAATGTAGAGAAGAGAAAGATTAATATATGCTTATTTAGAAAATCTTCTTCAAGGTGAAGAGACATATTAATGTTCAATGGAATAAGCAAAATACGCATCAATGGGATCATATCATTGAAGAGATAAGAGTATAAAGATTGGAAGTAGAATGTAGAGAAGACCAAGATTAATATATTTTTATTTATAAAATAAAATCTTCTTCAAGGTGAAGCTCAATGGAATAAGCAAAATACTCATCAAGGGGATCATATCATTGAAGAGTGAAGAGTATAAAGATTGGAAGTAGATTGTAGAGAAGAGAAAGATTAATATATGCTTATTTAGAAAATCGTCTTCAAGGTGAAGTTCAATGGAATATAAAGATTCGAAGTAGAATGTAGAGAAGAGCAAGATTAATATATGTTTATTTAGAAAATCTTCTTCAAGGTGAAGTTCAATAGAATAAGCAAAATACTCATGAAGGGGATCATATCATTGAAGAGTATAAAGATTGGAAGTAGAATGTAGAGAAGAGCAAGATTAATATATGCTTATTTAGAAAATCTTCTTCAAGGTGAAGTTCAATGGAATAAGCAAAATACTCAAGAAGGGGATCATATCATTAAAGAGTATAAAGATTGGAAGTAGAATGTAGAGAAGAGAAAGATTAATATATGCTTATATAGAAAATCTTCTTCAAGGTGAAGTTCAATGGAATAAGGAAAATACTCATCAAGGGGATAATATCATTGAAGAGTGTAAAGATTGGAAGTAGAGTGTAGAGAAGAACAAGATTAATATATGCTTATTTAGAAAATGTTCTTAAGGTGAAGAGACATATTAATGTTCAATGGAATAAGAAAAATACTCATCAAGGGGATCATATCATCGAAGAGTATAAAGATTGGAAGTACATGATCATATCATTGACGAGTATAAAGGTTGTAAGTATAATGGAATAAGCAAAATCCTCATCAAGGGGATCATATCATTGAAGAGTATAAAAATTGGAAGTACATGATCATATCATTGACTGCGATCAATAACCAGCCTGCTGCGCAGGTTTTAATGTTGTGGCAGGTGGTATATACATAGTTGGATATATCTCGGAGTATATACTAAGACAATTCGATGATATATATATCAGCCACCACAGCATTAAAGCCTGTACAACATGCTGGTTATTGATCGCCTATCATTGATGAGTATAAAGGTTAGAAGTACTATCATTGACGTGTATAAAGGTTGGAAGTACAATGTAGAGAAGAACAAGACAATTATCATTCCTTCCAACATTGTTTATTGTTTTAACATTCCAATCAACCTCTCTCAAACAGGGCTTGAGATAGTTTATAAGGACACAACAACATCACAGTATCTACTTGTCCCCATCCCTTTCCAATGAAGTCAAGCCACAAAGAGAATACTAGTTTACTTGATATTTCTTTGCTTATGTAGGCAGAATAAAAGTTTCAGATGCCATATGGAGTAAACAATCAAATGTTTGAATTTAAAAATGCCCAAACATAAGATATTATCTCTGATGATGCTGCCAACAACCAAGTAATACAGCAAAGGGAATTTCTTAATGTTCAAAGAGAATTTCGAACATTAGTCTTATATTTTGGACATTGCTTTTGGATGGCGTTCCTGAAAGGCCATTGTTGCTTTAGAGACCTGACTCCATCTCGGCTTCCTGCATGTGATCCTGCGTCTATTTATTTATCTGTGTGTTCAGGCAGGTACATTCCAAATCTCTGTGGCGTAAATTATCAACCACGGATTTTTCGTTAATTTGCTCCACTCGCTGAACTGCTATGCTGTGAACCAAACCAAATTTCATTGAACTATTAGTAATTCAAATCAAATTATCAAATTTCCGTATTTTTTTCTCCAAAACTGCCGAATTTGGTAACTATGTTAATGAAACAAAGAAAAACTTTCACCAAGGCAAAGTCAAACAAGTTTGACTTGCAAACGACGGAGCCAGATATAACAATGTAAATCCCAGCCCCAAGTCTTCAATAAAGAAGTTTATAGACACGCCCGGACCATTTTTTGAAAAAAAAAAACCATTAAATAATAATAAGTCTTATTCTCGACAAGTATTACTGCAGATTGCATGGGCTAACAACCGTATCAACTATTTTAAAAAACATTACAGAATAAGCCCCCCTGAGTGTTGACACGTATTGATGCCGGTCACATGGCTTCATAACGTGTCAATTGACGGGAAGGAATACACATTTCTACCTTGGAAAGCACTTTGTAAATGATATCTTTCTTGTTCCATAGCCAGGCGAATTCTCTTCTGAGCACCCTCCATCATCAGTATCGATCGGTGTACCTTCAGTAAAAGAAAATTTGAAGCCTTACTGCAGGCCAGCTAATCCCCTGGAAAGGTAAGGACTACCCAAATTTGCAGGCCAACTAATCCCCAGGAAAGGTAAGGACTGCACACATTTTGCAGTACCATGGGAGGGAATTTCTTTTTTTTTTTTGCCTAAGGGAGTGATAATGCATTTTAAGGACAGCCCACATTTTGCGTAGGTGGTTCAAAATTCATTTTAAGTGTTAAAATCAATTTTAAGGGTCTCAACAAATGAAAGGATTGAGGGCTCCAACTAAACAAATGAAAAGAGAATGAAAAGATTGAGGGCTCAAGAGAGTTCCAATCATTGCTCAACCAAAACCATGATGGGCATGCAATCCTTAATTCACACAGTTATTGCTTCATTAAATCATGAAAGGTTAAGTTGGAATCATAAATTGCAATCCTTATCCCCGCCAAACAAAAAATAAATTGTGTCTCCAAGCCCACCAAACAAAAAAAAGCCATTCTTTGTCCAAGCCCATGAAAACACGGGTTTTCACACAATTATTGGTTCACTAAATCATGAAAGGTTAAGTTGGAATCATAAATTGACAATCCTTACCCCCGCCAAACCAAAAAACAATCATTCTTTCTCCAAGCCAACCCAACAACAACAAAAAAAAATCATTATTTTTCCAAGCCATGAAAACACGGGTTGGTACCATGAAAGGACAGGCCCATCCATGATTTCAACATACTTGTTGATGATTTTTGGCAAGAAATCATTAGAAACCTATTAAGAACTGTGTGTTTCCAGCCAAAACAAATACTACAAGATGCAATATCGTCTTGGACAAATCTGTTTTTAAATGGACAAATTGCACTTTTTTCGAACAAAGAGTTGTCTTACTATGACCATGCTTAGATTCCATGCATAGAATTTATGTTCCTTTCCTATACTAAAAATAAAATTGACATGCATATTAATTTAGAGTGCGATTATAATGATTGAAACAATTTGGGAGAATAAGCTGCATGGTTTTTATGTGGAGGGTGTACCAATTATTGAGCACATTACCTAGTACAATAGTATGTCCATGTCATTGACCAGAAACAATTTGGGAGAATAAGCTACATGGTTTTTATGTGGAGGGTGTAACAATTATTGAGCACATTACATAGTACAATAGTATGTCCATGTCATTGACCAGAGTATTGTACAAATAAGATTGTCATCCCGTGGAAAAGAAATTTTTTGACACATGGCACTTTCTTGAGATTGCCAAATGTTATGGTTAATGATATGGTAATCTATATCCACCATGCACTAAGTCAATCAATATCTTAAGAGAAAGAATGCAATGTGAAGGTGATTATGAAAGCCTTTACTTGAGGCAATGATTGGCTTAGTGCATGGTGGATATGGATTGTCTTAATGATATGGAAAGCTGCTACTTTCTTCGTAGGCCAATCTAGCATGACAATTGTGAGAAGAGATATTTATAGTCGATGGAGGATAAATATTTTTAATCACAATTGTCTCATCACATAGAATTAGCAAGAAGCTAGCACATTGTTGTACATTTTGTGCAATAACAAGTGGCAGTGACAGTCTATAGTAAGTATTTCATGTTAACTCGTCTCCTTTTGATAATAATCTCAATTGTACAATCCTCTATGGCCATCCATGACAATGTAGCGTCTATAGTAAGTATTTCATGTTATCTCGTCTCCTTTTGATAATAATCTCAATTGTACAATCCTCTATGGCCATCCATGACAATGTAGCATTGTTGTATATTTCTGACAAAACAATTTGTACACACTACACATAAAATATGCACATGTAAAATCCCACCCAACAATCTCTTTTTTTTTCAAGCTCAGTTTAGCCTAGGCCAAGGCGAGCCCCAATGTTGGATAGAAGAATGATCTTCCCATGAGTAGGATGTTGTCACCCTGATTTTACAAGACTTGTTCAAGCCCAGATTCCTAATGGGATAGTTTTATTCCCGCACAAATGACTCCCACGCTCAACCCCTCCCATGAGATTTGAACTTGTAACCTAATGGAGACTAAACCCCACCCAAGGATATTTATCATCACCTAATTTGGATAAAGCTATTTAAATACACATATAAATGCACATGTATACTAACTAAATGATACCTAAACATTGATTCCAAAACATATAAATAGCTTCTTAGATCTAATCACATAAATCAAGTGTATATATATATATATATAAGGGTGAGGGCGGGGTAAATATGAGAAAAATGTATTACACATTTATCTCATATTTTCCTATATGAAGGTGGGTGTGGGAAAATATGAAAGAAATGTAATACATTTCTCTCATATTTACCCCACCCCTACCCATATATATATATATATATGAGGGTAGGGGTGGGGTAAATATGGGAGAAATGTATTATTGACATATGTGATTGGAACTAAGAAGCTATTTGTATGTTTTGAAATCATTTAGTTAATATGTTTGAAATCATTTAGTTAATATACATATGTTTAGGAATCATTTAGTTAGTATACATGTGGATTGATATGTGTATTTAAATAGCCTTATGAAAATTAGGTGATGATTATAAATATCCTCGGGTGGGGTTAGTCTCCATTAGGTTACAAGTTCAAATATCATGGGAGAGGTTGAGGGTGGGAGTCATTTGTGTGGGAATAAAATTGTCCTATTGGGCATCTAGGCTTGAACTAGTCTTGTACAATCATGGTGACAACATCCTATTCATGGGAAGATCGTTCCTCTATCCAACATTGGGGCTTGCCTTTCTATATGAGGGTGGGGGTGGGGGTGGAGAAGATATGAGAGAAATGTATATGGGGTGAGGGTGAGGGTGAGGAAAATATGAGAGAAATGTATATGGGAGTAGGGAAAATATGAGAGAAATGTTATATGAGGGTGGGGGTAGGGCACATTTCTATATGAGGGTGTGGGTGGGGGTGGGGAAAATATGAGAGAAATGTATTATACATTTCTCTCATATTTTCCATACCCCCACTCTCACCCACATTTCTCTCATATTTTCCTCACCCTCACCCATATGAGATAAATGTATTATACATTCCTCTCATATTTTCCCCACCCTCACCTTCACCTTCATACATTTCTATATGAGGGTGGGTGTGGGGATGGGGAAAATATGAGAGCACCCTCACTCTCATACATTTCTATATGAGGGTGGGTGTGGGGATGGGGAAAATATGAGAGAAATGTATATGGGGTGAGGGTGAGGGTGGGGAAAATATGAGAGAAGTGATATGATAGAAATGTTAATACATTTCTATCATATTTTCCCCACCTCCATATACATTTACATTTTTATCATATTTTCCCCACCCCCATATACATTTCTGTAATATTTTCTCCACCCCCACCCTCACCTTCATACCTTTCTATACGAGGGTAGGGGCGGGGCAAAGTATGATATCAACAAAGGGTCATTCAGTATATAAAGAATGGCATGAGCGTCTCCGAACAAGCAAGCATTCGTTTGATATAAACAAGAAAATGAGGTGGAGCATTTGAACATCAGTAGTACTTAACCGAAATGTCCGTACTTAATAAAAGACCAAAGGGTGAAATGTTTTTGAAACCGTATCAATACTTAATAATGGAAAGATTTGGCAAAAACAGCTTCCGTTTCCAGATAAAGACCCAAAGCGAGCGTACCTCCCATCTGTTAGAGATAAAGGCCCAGTTATTAAGACAAAGTGCTGACGGTTTCTCCACAGGTTTGGTAATGATCGCTAACGCTTGCCTGGGTTCTCCTGTTACTGCATGGTACGGAACAGGGTTCCTACTTCTTGTTGGCCTGAAGTGTCTGTAAGGATAGTACTCAGGCTATAGACAACAGTAAGGCTAGTAGTACCTTACTCCATGGAACTTACTCTACAAACAACCGTCGTAAGGCTTTCACTGGCACTGAACCTATCTAAAAGGCCCGGGCACCTGAGTTGTGCAAGCTAAGGGTTTGATTATACCAAGTGGGGATAAGGCAGTTTAACGGTGAAGAGAACAAACAAATGGAAAAAACATTTTAGCTCAAGTAGGTTGGGTTTCCAATCAACGAAGGAGTTTTGGAGGGCAAGTCAATTTAGACATGGGAATGACTGGGAATGAAAACACAAGGGTATTTGTAATAAATGATCTGATAAGCCATTATGTGGCCATTTTTAAGAGTATCATATTGAAATCTTATATAAAAAAAATTTTATTGAAAGATTATAATTGATTGTAGCATATCGAAAGCTTATAATTAGCTATGGAGCTACCCCTTACTATAATGTTCACAAGCATCTATTCTACTATATCAATGGGAAAATCCACACCTATCAATTCCAATTCGAATTAAATATAATAGATTAATGATTGGTTGTACATAATAATTATGGCATCCAAATTGGAGAGTCATCCTTTTTAATAATAAATTTAATGCAGTTCAATGCAAACCTAAACTGCAAACCTAATATTGAAGCATCCAAGAGAGGCCCAAGTATCAAGTAAGGTTCTTTGTATAGACTATGATAGTGTTCGGCACGTGACATAAAGTAACAATATTAATGTCAAAAAATTAAAGAATATGCAGTCTTCAAAAAATTAAAGAATATGCAGTCTTGGTGCAAATTGATGGTGAGTAATACACGATTCTTTGTGTTGGAAATTAATTTATAAAGGATATTTATTATCCAACAATGACACCATCATCATATCCATTTATCTCAATGCAATACCCACCATACGAGTAGAGTATTTGGATAGGATCTATCTCTTTACCTTTGTTTAAGAAGATGCAATCTAGTGCCCTATTGCAGGTCAAGTTATCGCATGGAAAGGTGAAGAGTTCCCACATTCCAGAGCCCCATATAATTTTTTAATTTTTAACCCATCTACTACAGAGGTGAACGATAATTCATTTTCAATGTTAGAATTTATTTCTAACGTTCAAGAGTGTGCTTATCTTAGTGACAGTTTATGCATATAGAGTAATTATGAATTGCTATGATATAAATGGCTATATTTCGATAAATGATACTAATCATTTTTTCCTTCATCTTATTGTTAAATTAATAGTCACTAAGGACACCTCGGTGGAAATTTACATTTGAATATGATAAAATTCGACCTCAACTCTTGATTTTCTCTTTTCTGCCAAGTTTCTTTTCCAATTGAAGGTTATTATAACATAATGAAGCATGGAATTTCAACTTAATCCAAAACAGAACTCAAAATACTTTTGAATCTCTGCAATGTAGTCAATGTGTTCCTCAAAATTTAAACATCCAACCGGGATATCTAATTTGGAGTTGTTTCCCAAACTTTCTCTTGTCATTGTGACTCTTTTTTCGGTCCAAGCTATGCTTGAGTCTCTTGTTCGGTAGTTTACCTATCCTTTCCCTTGATAAATCTCATCATGTGCTTGTGGTATGGTGAAAATCATCTTCATTGAGCTATTTATATGGCCTGACCTCCAACTTGTGTAATTTCTCTCATTGCCTCCACAATTTCATCTAGATTTGTCCATTTGGTGTATGTTTATCTCATCCAAATCAAAAATTTCTATTGTGTGCCATGGTGTACTATAAACAACCACATTAATAATATTAATGTGTTTTTATAGGTCAATGGGCATGTATTTAAAACATATTCTAAGGTTATCCATGAGTACAACGATTTGTTATCCATGTATGTCTGTAAATGGAAGTATGTCCATATGATGGTCAATTGTTAGTATTTGTAACTAAACAACGAATTGATTACTTGGTCTGAAGCAATTGTATTTGTTAAGTACCAAATACTGAAGACAAAGCACCACAATAGATATAGAAGAATAATATGCAAAAAATCATTTATTATAATAGAAACCCTTGAGGTTGGGCAACACCATACAATGGATCCTATTATGGAAGGGATCCTCTCATGTTTACTTGCCTCTTCAAGGGGCAAACCCCCTAATGAGATTCAACACCAAATAAAAAACTTCTCTTCATATCCCATTACATTGCTTTAACCCCTTTATATAGTACTACCATCACCTAAGAACATTCTAGAGAAGGAATCTTCTAGAAGAATAACCTTCTAAGATGTCCTCCTACCTATTTATTATATCTAACTACCATAGTGGGCCTTATTTAATAATATAGTGGACTAGGACCTAGTCCACCTTACATTCAATGGCCTCCACTACCTCTCTAGGTACCTAACAATATTTCAAAAAGTGATCAAGTGTAGGCAAAATCTTAGTATGTGTGGTTGTCTAGTTGTTTCAGGAGTTGTGGATATAGGGAACAATCCCTCATTAGTTTTTGAAGACATTTGAGTGGTATTCTAATGGCGTTACTTGACAGTTGTGTGAGTGTCCATTAATTAAGTTCGGGAGTAGATCGAGAGTGGAACGTAGAATTCCAACTCAGGAGCTACACCCTTATAAGGATTAAGAGACAACTTGATGGAGTTAGTAGTCTATAATATTTCAAAGACCACTTGATGGAGTTAGTAGTCTAGAATATTTCAAAATTGGTTAAGGTATGTTGATGAATACCGTACCGAACATAGATCAAGACAAATACTCGTTAAGGGACATTGTTGGAGTAATTAACTTCTACTTGTCTTATGTACTTAATATGAGATATTTATCATCATATTATTAAAATTGTTGTTTGGTAATTGTAATGTACATATTATCTCTATGTGAGTGATTTAATATTTTGTTAGATGTAGGAGAGATCTTAGATCCTTTTTAGGTGTGTGGTTGAGATATTTTCTCAACAAATGGATTGTGTGGCTAAGATAGAAAATCTATCTTGAGGACAAACTTAATGTATTTATATGTACAAGATCCTATTTTTATTAAAAAAAAAAAATGAGGAATATGTCTCCTTACATCAACACGCATATATAGGATTAAATCTCTCTTCACACAATAAAAACAAATTTATGTGAGAACTAAGAGTTAGTTTTACCATCTAATTTCACAATGATAAATACAAATCCATGTGATAACCAAGAGTTAGTTTAACCATATCATTGTACAATGATGAGCACCCATGTTTATTAAAAACTTTCACTGTAGTATCTCTCGGTTATCAATATGCACTCATGTGTTGAAATATATACCATCCGATTTAAAATCGCTAGATCGGAAGGTATATATACCAATATATACATCATTAAATACTCTATTGCAGGGTGCATATTGTTTGGTGTGTGTCTTATTATATTAATATGCATACACAAGTTTATGCCTTATTTTTTTGTGAAGGCCATGAACCACTTATGATTTTATATTGACCATAGATGATCCTACAACATTTCAACTACAAACACAGCTTCGTCTTTGGCTCCAAGATAGGATTTTGAGCTCAACCCTATGGACAATTTCCACTCCGACTATGACTTCAATCATGGCTCATTGATAGGATTATTTGTATAACTCTTTACTTGAATCCATGTAAATACAACCCTATCCCATAAGTAAATTTGAAAAATTGTACCTTGTAGTATGTCCTCCAAGTGAGTAGTAGATTGATTGTTTTTCTATGTCTTATGTATCATAGATGTGTCTCTTCTCTAAGAGTCCATGATTGTAGGTGTATCACCATAAGGCTATGTTATCAATAACTTGACATTTATGTAACCTCCCTGCAAAATACTTTTAGTCAAAATAAACTTGTAAGAAACTTTGTTTTTAATCCCTGATATCGATCACTTATTCCATGAAGTCTTCATGTTTCTCTAGAAACATAGGTCATGTATTTTCATCTTTGATATTGGTCATTATTGATTTGTATTGAATCATAGTGTTATTTTTTTATCAATCTCCATGCTTTTAGAGTGGAGAAAAATGGAGGAAACATCTTGAAGGGCCATTTTAGTGGTAGGTCCTAGTTTGGAAAATTGGGGTCTCAAACCTTCTTGGGCCATTTTGAGGCATCAAATGGAAAATTTTGGGGTTAAAACTTTCAAACTTTATCATGTATTTTTTTATTCTAGTCTACACATTGATACCTTTCTAAAGGTACATAAATTTCCTCAATTGGAGCTTGTATGCAAAAGTTATGCCTCTCACAATTTGACATAGCATGTTGACAACCATGGTACGAGAGGATGTCACGTCAACCTCCATTACTAATGCATATGGGGTTATCCATATATGTAATTTCAAAAATATTATAGAAGTTCCAAAAACCTATCACAATTTAGGGTTGAGGAAGTCAAAAACCTACCCCTAGATGGCTATCGAGTTATGTTAAATTTTGGGTCACTCGGAGGAGAAGGGGTTCCATTTTATGTTATTGTATTTTGTTCCATAGTAGAGAAAAACAACTGGGAGCGGGAAATTAGAAACAATAATAGAGGGCTTGATTTTTCTATAGTAGCCTAAGCTTAACAGGCGATAGGTCTCAAGTAACTCCATAGAGAGTGTCTTCTCCTTTGTAATTGCATTATTTCCATACCAATGAAAAGAGAGAAAAGTAGCCTCGCCTTCTAGCTAGGTTTTATCCTCTAATGGCTTCCCAGAGAAAATATTTGTGTCATTTTGTGAATGGTGTGTGAGTGTACTTTACTGTTCTCTATTTTCCTCATTTTATCTATTTCATGTATAAGAAAAAAATCAACTTAACTAAATATAATGGAATCTAAAGGAATTAACCTTCATAGTGTAAATTTCAGTTTTCTTTATCATATATGTTGTGACAAACTATTCCATTGGAATATCCAAAGTAGTTTATAGATCATATTGGTATCAGAGAAAGGTTTTATTTTGGGTATTTGTGGGAAGTTTTAGGATCTGGGAATTGTCTTAAAAAGAAGTCACAAAAACCCTAGCGATGATAGACAAGTATGTTCATAATAATCCTCGAGATCTAACATAAGAGATATTTGAGAGGTTGAAAGAACAAGTCACCAACATCATTCACAATATGAAGTTCCTCATGGTAGCTCTAGCAATCAATATCAAACCATTCGGTGATTACGAAGGATCTAAGTCAGAGAACATATGAGAGGGGAAATCGATATATCATGAAGACTTAGGAAAGGATTCACGGAAATAGGCCAATAAATAGTAGCCAAGTTTGATTGTTGTTAACCATTCATTGTCCCCATTAAATATGAAAGTGAAAATGAACATAAATCCATACTAAGTTGAGATCGATGCATTAAAACAGAATCATTGGTTGCACCAACTAGAAGTTTTTTTTAGCGTTCACCATATAGATGAAGAGAATAATATTTCCTTTGATAGATTGAATTTAGAGGGCCATGATTTAACATAGTGGAAAAGGCATACATAAATACTTAGGTTGGAGGGTGATCCACTTATAACCAGGTGGGAGGAATTTAAAACCCTCATCAAGTCCTAACTATACCATATCGGGTATCTAGAGGACCAATGAATCTAGTGGCACTACTTAAGGAAGAGGCAGGGGCAGAGTGCACAAGAGTACACCAATAAGTTTAAAAATATGCCCATCATGCTCGGTATATGTCCCAAGAACCCATATGTACACCTTAAGTATATAGGGGGTTTACACAATCATTTACGAAAGCAAGTGATGTTCTTCAAGCCAAGGATAGTGGATGAGGTGTGTGTACAGGAACAAGACCTGGAAAACATAGGAAAAAATAAAGAGAAGCCAAGTGGTTAAAATAAGAAAGACAACCAAGAAGCTTCCAAGGAGGGGAAGAATAAATGGAAAGGGATGAAATATAAGAACATACCAGCCACTACACAACAGTGCAAAGATTCGAACAACCATTGCAATCATTACAACATTGATGGCAACACCGAGGAAAAGTGTTGGAAAGTACATCAAGAGATGAACTCAAAGAAATGCAAGAAGGATAGACAGAAAAGAACCTTCTAGCCAGAAATTCAAGTAGTCATGTTGAAATTAGCTCAGATGTGGATGAGAATATTTTCTGCATATCTAGGCAGAAGGAGGTGAATTTTAGTATCCTTCATCACCAGGAAGAGAAGGATATGACCAAGCTCTTCCACATCAAGATTCAGGTCAAGAAGACCAATATAGATTCCCTGTCCAACTTTGGATCATAGACTAATTTCCTACCAACAAATATGTTCAGAATCCTTGGATTGGAGGTTCATGATCATCATAGGACTTATTCATTGGGATGGGTAAGGAAGGACACAAGGATAAAGGTAACAAAAAAATGTAAGATTACATTTTCCACAAGTGTTGATTTTATTGATGAAGTGGAATTAGACATATTACCCCTTGATGTATGTGGATAGTGTTTGGAATCCCTTACATGTATATGAGGGATGAAATATTCATGTGAAGAACCAACTAGTTATGAATGATCAAGGATGGGAATTCCTACATCATCAATGCGCATAAATGAAATTCAAATATCTCACTAGTAAGTGCCAACCAATACAAGAAGTGAGAACCAATACAAGAAGTTCATTAGTTCTGGTAAGAAATATGTTTTTCTTTTCTTCAGATAAAATCAGTCTGATGTTGAGTCAATGCGAGTGAAGGCATCCCTGGAGGGGTGTACTAAAGAATAAAAACATCAATTGGAGGAGATGCAACAAGAATACAAAGGAGTGTTCAAGGAGCCTAAAGGGATACCACCCAACAGGCATGTGGAGGACAAAATAAAGATATTTCCAGACTCCCCACTATTGAATATTGGGTTGTATATATATTCTATTCTTGTTCGGTGAATGAAGTGAAGAAGAAGTTACAACAATTGTTGTAGTGTGTGATTTGACCAAGTACCTCACCTTGTGGGTCACCCATAATAATTGTGCCTAAGAAGGATGGGATTTGGAGAATGTGTATTTATACATTTAATTAAATAATATTACACCAAATAATCAATACACTCTACCAAGGATCGATGATCTATTGGACCAGCTACACCATTCCAAGCAATTAACTAAGTTGTATTTGAAATCATGATATCATGAGGTACATATCAAAGAGAAATATATATGGAAGACCACCTTCAAGACAAGGAAAGGTTTGTATGAGTGGTTGGTTATGACATTATATTTATGCAACACACTGCTTTGCATTTATGAGACTAATGAATGGTATTTTACTCCCTTTTCTAGATTCATTTGTTATTTTCTATTTGGATGATAAATTGGTTTATAACACTACCTAGGAGGAGCACATATCACATCTTATGCAAGTTTTAGAGACTCTGAAAAACCACCAGATGTTGGCCAGTATAAAGAAATGTGAGTTTTCTTGGCATTCTTTGGTGTATTTGGGGTATGTGATCAGTGCAGAGGAGATCAAGATAGATCCTGCAAATATGGAGGCCATCATGAAATGACCAATTCCAACAAATTTCATTGAAGATAGGAGTTTTTGGAGGAAACAAAATACTTGCGGATGTTCATAGCTTCATTTTAAGTGGTAGCTACACCACTCAATGCCATAACAACCATTGGTAAGAGTTCCAGTGGGGAAAAAATCAATAGATTGCCTTTAATGAGATGAAATTAAAGATCAGTTAAGCACCAATGCTCACGCTACCAAAATTTTAAAATCCCTTCGAAGTGGAGACAAATGCAAGTGTTTATGCCATAGGATAAGTTTTGATGAAAGGAGGAAGGTTGGTATTCTATCATTCCAGAATATTTTATGGGGAATTTCTCAACTACCCTAACTATGACAAAGAACTCTATCCCCTGGTTCAACCTATAAAGAAGTGGAAGCAATATCTGATGGGTAATGAGATCATCACACACATAGATAACCAACCACTACAGTATTTGCAGGCCCAAAGTAAGATACAAAAAATTAGGCATTACAAGTGGATGTGGATTTTACAACAATGTCATGTAGGCCCCAAGTATAAAAAGTGTAACACAAATAAGTTTGCAGACATGCTTTCATGGCCACCCATATAAAATATTATAGCTTTGGGAAATCTGAAGCACATGGATTATTTTACCCATGATGCATACAAAGAGGAATACACATAAGATGCAGACTTAAGGGAGGTGTTTCAATATCTATAGGGAAAAATTCATATAGAAGAAGTTGACAAGAAGGATGACTATAATTTCTAAAATGGTTTACTCTACAAGCTCCACAATCTCAATGTCCCTAAAGGTGAACAATTTTATCTTATCAAAGAGTCTCACACCTCCAAGGTTGCATGGCATTTTTGTGTTTGGAAGACAATTGCCAATTTAGAAAGGTATGTGTAGTGGCCCAGAATGCAAGAAGATGTAGAACGCTATATTATAGGATGTATACTTTGTTGTACCATCAAACATAGTAATAATAAGAAAGGCCTATTCTATCCATTACCTATACCCACTCGACCTTGGGAAATAAATTCCATGGATTTTGTGGAAGGATTACCCTCCACGTAGAAGGGACATGACTATTTATTTGTGGTAGTTTATAGGTTTAGAAAAATGTGTATTCTCATGCCTTATAAAAATACCATCAAGGGATAGAAAGAAACAAATTTGTTCTTTAAATAGGTCTGGGTACATTTTGGGATACCAAGGAGCATCATCTCAAACAAGGATACCAAATTTTTCATCATTTTGGACTACATTGTGGGAGAAAATGGACACTAAGTTGAAGAGGTATACAACATTCCTTCCACAGATAGATGAGAATATGGAAGTAGTGAACATGAATTTGGTGAAACATTTTAGGGGTTACAATCAAAATCATTCGAAGACTTGGGATGAAAATATTATCTACATACAACACTCATATAACATAGCAATCCACACTTCTATTGGTAAGTTAATATTTGAAACATGCTTTGGATATTTTCCAGTTTCACGTTTAGATGATGTATATGGACAACAAGGAGGAGTGAGGGAGGACCTCATCAAAGATGCATTAAAGGTAGATTTTTTTTTTGAGAATATCAAACAGATCCATTTGCAAGTACAAGAGGTATTGAATAAGTCACATGAAAGGTACAAGGCTAGACATGACCAACATAGAAGAGAGAAAGCATTGAGAGTGGGAGACAGAATATGGTTACAGTTGAATAAGGAAATACTATAGGGTCATGGTAAGAAGATCAAGTCTCTATGGTATGGTCGTTTTGAGGTATTACAAAAAGTGGGAGATATGCCTACAAACACATTCTAGCCCCATATTTGTGCATTTACTCACTAGTGAATGTGGAGAATCTGAAAATCTACGAGATTTCCATGTTGGATCAGGAAGAGGAGTAGGTTGTACCTTCCATCGAGGAATTATCACCATATTCTTAGGTACAATTAGAAGAGGACATAGTTTTGTAGAAGCATACAAAAAATACATGATAGGGGCAACATGACCTTTGGAAGATTGGCTTCAAAGGATAACTTCTAGGGAAAGCAAAGTGGTACTCCAAGGAGAAGGTAGAAGAAAATTTTATCACCTCATTCAGTAAATATTTTGGGGAGCAAAATCCTTCTTAAATGGGGAGGTATGATATGGTTTGGATTTCATCTATCTCGATGAAAACAAATTAGAGAAATCAACTTCCAAGACGATTTTAGTGGCAGGTCTTGGTTTTGAAATTTGGCATCCAGAACCTTTCGGGACCATTTTGAGGCATCAAATGTAATTTTGGGGGGTTAAGACTTTCCTAGCATAGGTAGGACCCGTGATGTTATTCTACACATAAATACATTTCCAATGGTGCACAACATGTATCAATTGGACCTCATATGAAAAATTTATGCCTCTCGCAATTTGACCTATCGTGTTAGACACCATGGTATGAGAGGATGGCACGTCATCCCCCATTACTCATGAATATGGAACTATACATGTATGTAAATTCAAGAATATTCTAGAAGATATAAAATCCTATCACAATTAAGGGTTGAGGAACTCAAAAACCTACCCCTATATCACTATCGGGCTATGTTAAATACCATGTCACTAGGAGAAGAAGGGGTTCCATTCTATGTTATTTTATTTTGTTCCATATTTTGTTCCATAGTAGAGTAGAACAACTTGTAGTGGGAAATTAGAAAGAATAAAAGAGGGGGTTAATGTTATGTAGTATCCTAATAGGTCACAAGTCTCAGGTAGCTCCATAGAGAGTGCCTTTGTACTTGCATTAATTCCATAACAACGAAAATATAGTAGAGAAGCCTCACCTCATAGCTAGGTTTTCCCTTGTAAGGGTTTCCCAAAGAAAATAGTTTTTTCATTTTGTAAATGGCATGTGATTGTACTTTATTGCTCTCTATTTTTTGCATTTTATCTATTTCATGCATAACAAAAAAAATCAATAACTAGATATTCTAGAATCTAAATAATTTTTTTCGAACATCAAGTATTCATGGTTAATCACACATCTCATAGGTTCAATCAGTCGAGAGGTTGACCTACATCTAGAAAATTTTAGTCGAGCAATCAACCAACATGTTACACTAGTCGATCGAGTTGTCGATGTGCCTATTGGTAGGAAAATTGACCAACAATCGAGGATAGTCAAGCGGTGGATCGACTAGCACATTAACAGACTATGAGTTGGACACATAAGTAGTCAGGTCAAGCATCCTTGTCAAGCTAATTTGACAACGTAGATTTTATGGAGTCAACTCTAACAAAATATGGTTACATGTGGAAAATATCTTCTATATTCTATGGAAGGTTGTTATATCTTGAGGATATAAAAAGAAGAGCCCTTGGGTCACTTTCATCATGGATATTGTGTAATAGATCATGTGGATCAAGATGTGAAACATTCATTGTGATGTTATGATCACAATGGGATCTGATTAAGTTCTGTAACAGTGTCTTTAGACACCACCCTTTATCCTTGAATTAATTTTTTCCTCTTTGATTATCTACAATACTATATTTTCTATTTCATTTCATGTTCCACCCTATTTCCTAACATGGTATGAGAGTCGATGGTTTAAAATCTCAACCTGTTATCACCAAACCTTCCTGAGTTGTAATTGTTGTGTGATTGGCTTTGGGTTGGTGGTTTATTGATCATAACTTAGTGAAATAGATCAGTTTCTATCTAGATATAGAATATGGCTTCAAAGACTGATACCGATGTTTTGAATGAATCAAATTATTCAATATCGAAACTAGACATGGAAACCATGTTGAAGATCAAAGGACTATGGAAGTATACAAAGGTTGTGATTCCATATCCAACAAATGATTAGAAAAATTTCTTTGTAGATGGAAATAATGATGATGTTGTATGGGTCATCATGAACTACATCTTGCATGAGATTCAATTTCAGCTTAGTGGAATCGACTGTCCTCCTCAATTTTGTAAGAGGATGAAGTCATTGTTTGACCAAGTCGATGAGAGCCACATCATGTAGTTGGAGAAAGAGTTGATATCTCTTGATCCTGATTCTTTTGATAGAATGGATGACTATTTGGCATGTGAAAAACAAATCCAGTTGAAATTGGGAGAATGTGGAAAGAACTATGATAAGAAAGATGTACAACTCATCGGTCTATTCCCGATGAAATTGAGAACACCATTCAATGTGTTTGTGTCAAATTTCCACACCAACTAGAAATCATGCAAGGAAGATGGTAAGAATTACACCTTTCAATATTTCTGTATTTTTTTTAATACCGATCAACACAGAATGATTGAACAAAGAAATCTTGGTGGTAGACACCAAGCCTACTTGTTCAAGGGAAAGAGAAAGATGAATCCTCGGGATAGATTATGTCTTGATGTCTCTAAAAAAAACCTACATACCAAGATGAGAAAACTCAAATAGAGGGAGAGGCATCACAACAAACTTGAATGAAGAAGACATGTTAGTATTGTGGAAAGACTGGACATGTAGACAAATTATTCTATAATAGGTGAGATGATTTATAGGAGAAGGTTAAATTCCTTGAAGGAGACGTGTCCACTATACGTCAACCCAATGATAATTTCACCTTCCATATCGAAACTTTTAATGCCTTGTTGTTTCATTCTACATAGAACAAAAGAGTAGTCAACTCGGGGTGCATTCATCACATGGCTAAGGATTTCTCTTTGTTTATGTGGTTGGATGAACATAATGAGAGGGAAATATATGTTATTGATGATTTTCCTCTTGATGTTTCTTTTTAGGGTGATTTTTTTTGTCAACATGGGAAGATTTTTGATGTCTATCATCGGCCAAACCTTAGTGCCAATTTGTTGTTTGTTTCTCAATTAACACATACAAGTAATATTGTGAATTTTTTTCTATATGGATTCTATGTTCGTTATTTGAAGAACAATAAGTTGATTGTCACCGGTGGGATTCTCAACCTGACAGATAGTTTGTACATTTTTTGTGAAACAACTCAACCTGACACTAAACTGACTACACTTGTTTCTCATACCGATGAGAGAATTAAAATTTGGCATGACTGACTTGGACATCTTAATTTCCAAATTTTACAGGAACTGGAAACTCAAAATATACTTCTTGGTCCACCAAAGGTGTTCCCCCCTGCAGGAGTCTCTAAGGTTTATGTTCTTTGGAAATATCATCAAGTGCCATTCAACTCTTTCAAAGCATGCCAAGCACATAACCCACTGGAGCTCGTTCACAGTTATGTTTTTTGCATCAATTTACATTCACTGGTAGGTGCAAGGTATATTTTGAATTTTATTAATGATTTCTCTCATTTCACATGGGTCGCAAGGTATATTTTGAATTTTATTAATGATTTCTCTCATTTCACATGGGTCTTTTTCTTGAAGAATAAGAAAATTGTACTTGAAAATTTCAAGGAGTTTCGAGCCTTTTCTAAGAAGAAATGTGGTCAAACAATCAAATGATTGAGATCAAAAAATACTGGTGAGTATGTAAATTGACCTTTTGAATAATACCTACCTCGATCTAGTATTGAATGGTAGTGGTTGGTTCCTCACACACCTCAACAGAATGGCATTGTAGAATGCAAAGATAAAACATTATTCAAAATGTCTAGATGAATTTTGCAGGCTAAATATCTGCCTCCTCACCTCTGGGATGAAGTTGTATACTGTGAAAATTATCTCATCAATCATCTCATCAATCACTTATTGACTCGATATCTTCCTTCCATGAATTTAGTTGAACAATGGAATGGGAAGAATCCTTTAATTGACTACCTCCATGTGTTTGGATGTGTTTCATGGTCTCGCATTCATGGTGATTGCAGAAAGAATTTGGATGCAAAGAGTCATTCTTGCATCACGATGTGACACTTTGAAGAGTCAAAATCCTATAAACTATTTGATCTTGTCAAATAGAAAATCATTATCAGACGAAATGTATAGTTTTATGAGAAGTCTCATGGCATTAAGTTGTTGAATGCATCCTCTTGATTGTTGCACGATGATCCCTTTCATATTTTCTTTGAAACTGTCTCACCTATTCCATACTGCAATCCTTTGATTCGACAGTAAAATATTTTTCCTATTTCGACTAGATTGTCGATCTTTGAGTTAACTAGTCTTTCATCATCTATTTCGATAGCTCCGTTAACTGAAGAACCTCCAACTTTTGATTGATTTGATGAAGTGAACCATATTTCACCTATTTCTTGTCTACCTAGATGGGATTCGAAGAAAATTGACGTTGTTGGAGTCGATGTTTGAGATGCCTCCCACGGACACCAAAATCATATTCAAAAGAAACATGGTAGTGTTTCCCTAATGACTCATGTACTTGAAACTTATGATCTTGTTTCCTACTCAGATGTTGAAGTATGAAATGAATGGGAGGAGGTCATGCAGAGAGAAATTGATTCTTTTTCGAAGAATCAATAATCGAGGCTACTAGAGCTAATGTTGGAGATTCCTCCTCTGGACAACAAACTCGAATTCAAAAGAAACATGCCAATGATGGTATGATGACTCGTGTAATTGAAAATTATGATGTTGTTTCCTACTCATATGTTGAAGGATGACCTGAATGGGATTAGTCCATGCAAACATAAATTGATTCTTTGTGAAATAATTATACTTGATACATAGTTCCACGACCACAAGGAAAGAACATTGTGAAGTGTCGATGTGTCTACCAGACAAAATTTACCTCTGAAGATGTTGTTGAGAGACATAAACCATGCCTCATAGAGAATGGATTTTCTCAACAAGAAATAATCAACTACATTGAAAATATTTCCGCTATCGCACAGATGAAATATGTTTGACTGATCATTTCCCTTGTTGCTCGTTTTGGATGGAAAATCCATCAGAGGGACGTGAAGAGTCCCTTTCTTCATGCATACCTATTTGAAAAAAATTCCATGGAACATAAGATTGGTTTTGTGATAGATTCAAATTTGGTTTGAAACTCAATAAGTCACTTTATAGTTTGGAGTAGGCTCCCCAAGCTTAGTATGCTAAGATTGACAATTTCTTTCTTCAACTTGGTTTCAGAAATTGTGAATCTAATCATAACTTGTATGTACTCCATACCAATGGAGACACCTTGATTGTTGTATATATATATTAATTACTCATTACTAGCAATAATAATGATCCCATCCTTATATTGAAGAAACAACTTGCTTAAGCCTTTGACATGACTGATCTTGGTACTTTGCATTATTTTTTGGGTCCTCAAGTATTACCACATTGTGATGGATTTTTCATTTCTCATTCCAAATATGTGATGGATCTATTGACACGTTTTAAGATGGTTTATTCCAAGACTTGTGCTACTCCTTTTCATTCCAGGGTAAATCTTACCAGAACCTGTCAAACACCCATAATCTATTCTACACTCTATCGACCACTAGTCAATAGTCTTATTTATCTTAATCATAGTCGGCCTAAGATTTCCTTTGTTGTTAGTGTAGTTTCTCGGTTTATGCAAGACCCTAAATAAAACCACTACAAATAAGTCAAATGGATTTTCTGTTATCTCAAGGGTAACACTCATTTTAGTATCAAGTAATGTCAATGTTTAGATTCATTGGTTAGCTTCACCAACTCTAACTATGATGGTGAAAATCATGATCGAAAGTCCACTTATGGCTATGTATTTCACTATAGCACTGGAATATTGGTATGGTCATACAAGAAACATAAGTTAGTCTTTTTGTGGACTACAAAAGAAGAATATTGCGATGTCGTTCACGTAGGTACTAAAGAAGTATGGATTCTACAACTTTTGGGAAAACTTTTCCTTCTTGTTCATACCTTGACTACAATATACTTTGATAACTAGAGTGCAATACAGGTTGCTAACAATCTTGTTTCCCATAGTAAGATGAAGCATGTTGAGCTCCATGATCACTATTTGAGACAATTGGCTCATGAAAATATTATCTCTCTTGAATATTGTAGAATGGATGATCAAGATGCTCATATCTTCACCAAATATTTAGTTGAGGCTATATTAGTCAATCTTTGCATGCTGGCTAGACTTCACCAAGTTGCAATTATGGCGCAGTGTCATATTGACATAATTTAATCCTCTTGAATATACAACGTTGTGTGTTGATGGGAGGGTGTTGGAACATCAAGCATTGATGGTTCATCAAACATCTTCTTGGTTTAGTCAGTCAAGAGGTTGGCCTACATCCAGAAACCCTCAGTTGGGTGATTGGCCAATACACTACTCTAGTCAATAGAGTAGTGAACATTCCATCGGTTGGAAAATCGACCAACAATCGAAGATAGTCACATGGTGGATCGAACAACCTAGAAATCAACTACTATTTGGACACATAGGTAGTTGGGTCAATCATCCTTATTGAGTTGAATCGGCAACACGAATTTGACAAAGTGAACTCTAACAGTCGATGGTTACATGTGGACAAGATCTTCTAGATTCTATGGAAGTTGGTTTGATACTTAGGCTATAGAAAGAATATCCCTTGGGTTACTTTCATCATGGAGATTACGAAATATATCATGCATATGAATGTGTGCAACATGAACTCTGATATTTAGATCACAATGCATTTTAATTAAGTGTTGTAATAGTGTCTTTAGAGACCATCCTTTATATTGAATTTTTTTTTGTCCCTCTTTGATTATCTACACTATTGTCTTTTCTATTCCATGTCCTCCTCCACCTTATTCCCCAATATAAATAACCTTCATAGTTTAGATTTATGTTTTATTTATAAGATCTGTTGTGACAAACTATTCCAGTGGATATCCATGATGGTTTATAAATAATTTATTCCATGAAGTGTTAGTGTTTCTCTATAAAAGTAGGCCATGTATAGAGAAACAACTTGAATTTAAGTTTGTAACCCTAAACATAAATGCTAAAATAGTTTTATAAATCCACGAATATCATTGTTATTAAACATTTTGTGAAACAATATGAGTTTGAGAGAATTTATACATTTCTCCAACTTGACTATGGCGATCACTGCATTGTATTGTTTGAGAGTATAGGTTTGAAAGATTGGAAACCAACATTGAACTCTTGAAACATAGTTTTATAAAGCCATGAATATCATTCTTATTACATAGTTTGTGAAAGAATTTTTGTTTGAGATAATTTATACATTTATCCAACTTGACTATCTAAAGTTGGAAAGAAACATTGAATTCAAGGAACATAGTTTTATGATGACATGACTATCATTATTATTACATATTTTTTTGAAATAATTCAGTTTGCGAGAATTTATACGTTTCTCCAACTTGACTATGTCAAGTTGGTGCTCACTACATTGTATTGTTTCAGAGTTGACGCTTGAAAGATTCGAAACTGACATTAAACTCTTGGAACTTTGAGGAGAGCTTGGAGAGTCGAATTTAAAAGTTGGAGATTAGATAAGATCATCAAATGGACATCACCTTTCATCCATATAGTTTGGAATGCCAATTTTGAATGTTTATATTTAGAATTTAGTTGCTCAAAAGGAACACTAAGAGCCTTGTGCACACTCTTCTATCCATGGTAGAGGGAATAATGGTTTTCTCAATTACTTCTTAGTTATTAGTTGTAGGTCTTAGAATTCTTTCGGGAGGGAATATTTTTACAATTTTTTTAAATGTTACATGAAGAACTGCATAATCTTCATTTCTTATACCATACTTGTTTCACATTGAATGCAGTGTTTATGTATTTCTAGTGACATAGACTGCAAGCATATACTCATAGGTTAAGTTATCTCTGATATGGTAATTCTAGAATACATTTAAATAATATTTGGGTGTTCGTGTCACAAGTAAGTCAAGAAATTCGAGCATCATCAAAACTTTGTTCAAGAGATGCATAAAAAAAAATTAAATAAAAATTGTTATCATAGTGTTATTTTATTATATTAATTAATATAGAAATTTGAAACCATGTTAGCTTCGAGCAATATCATTTTTTTTTCAGAATCAACGCACTTACTAATCTATATAAGAACTATTAGCAATTTGCATTGAAATAAGGAAGGTTTCCTTGGGGATCTATGTAGGACGTCATTTTTTGTTATCACGATGCTATTTTATTATATTGTTTTATATAGAACTTTGACACCATGTTAACTTCAAGTGACCTCATTTTTTTCGAAATCAAAGCACTAATATGTTTAAACAATATTAGAAATTTGGATTGAAATCAAGAAGCTTTCTTGTAATTTTTGTGTTTCCCCTTGCAATGGAAATTTTTGTATAACCCTCAAGATTAAGTTAAAAATAACCATTCGGTGCACTCATAAGGGTGAAATGTAGACACAAAATTATATAGCACAAACACTTAATAAATAGTTGGTGTATGCCCATGGGGGTATCTCAGTTGTCACACATGCGCATTATATCTTGGTCATTTAGGAGCAACGGGTTCACGTGTGGCATTAACTGTTGTGGCATTTGAACTATCCATTGTCATCAAAATATAATGACCCTTAACCCTCCAAAGTGTGAATCCATCCATTGATATTTTATTATGTAACAACTCTCGCTCACCCTAGCTACTTCCCAGTGCATTTTAGTGATCGTTAGGCCTGAAGCGACGTCGACACGATTTTTGGTAACCATTTAAATTGTTTCCTAGGATGATGTATTTATGATCCAGGCAGATATCGGTGGAAACCCACCTATTACAATGGCTCAAAATAGGGGTTTCCACCTACACAGTTTTTCTATATCTTTTCGAGTCCTAAACTTTCGGGGCCATTTTGAGGCCCTAAACATCACTTTTTGGCCTGCCACAATCACAGTGTAGAATTTAGCCAAAGTGTGTTAGAAAATTGTGTAGTATGCAGATAAACCTTTCAAACGAGCTATCGTGCGCCCAAAACGAAGATCGTATGCAAAGATTATGCCCTTGGGAAGTTAGTGTACCAATTTACCCCATCGGGCCCACATGAATTTTTGCGTTTCATCTTCCGAGGTTAGGGTTTTGGATTTTATTCATGTTAAAAATGTGTCTAGAAGCTCATTGTGAACATCATCATTTTCTTTCGAATGAGCGTAGCCATGACATCTCTTCTCAGAGATAAGATGCCACCATTCTAGTGAGTCATTCATTCTATAATTTTACAGTTTTGTACATTCTCTCATTAATACAAATTGTGCATTACTATATCTCTATGTTTATTGAAATATTTTTGTGTATCTCACAATATCTCTCTATATTTCATTGTTATATCTCCTCCTTCATTTTGTTCTCAAAATAAATTTGGATCAGTGGTATCAGAGAAAGTTTCTAATTGTTGTTTCTGAGTGCCTGTCCCCGATGAGGTTAGGGTATATAGAGTTGGGTCTCCAGCTAGTTTCCCTTGAGGAAAACCACTCTTGTCAGCCCAAGCGGAATCCCACCGCAAAATAAAAGAGAGACGTCAGAGAAAAAGATCCCATCAAGTTGTTGCTCGTGGAATCCTTCACACAACAGAGGATAGAGATGTTGGATAATTTTTCCCAAATCCTTCAATGATTTCCAACAATAACAGACATGTCTTCATCAAGAAGCTTCTTTGGAGATGCTACTCCATTCAAGGTGCAAGTTCATTTTGATATTCCCGTATTTGAAGGTCAGATCCATACAGATGCTTTGGAAAAAATGTTAAATTTGATAGAAGGTTATTTTTCTGTTCACAAATTTTCCAACAGAGAAAATATCATCTTTACATTCCTCATGGCTCCCCCCCCATGTCAAAAATTGGTGGGAAACTTACTTGGATAAAAATTCCATAGAGGAGTCTTGAATATTTGGGGTCGAGCCCACTTGGGATTTTTTTTCTGAATGTGGTCAAGGAGAAATATTACCCTGTGGGAAACTATGATGACTAGTACATGAGATGGACCACGCTGCATCAAAACAGGGATCAAACAATGCCAAATTTCACAAATACCTTCCATACCTGCAAGATACCAGATATGTAAAATATGCAGAATAGAAACGAAATGCTAGAAATAACAGAATAACAGTGAAATATCCAGCATAATCTTCACAATACACAGAAATGATATACGAAATAGCAACAGAAATAGCACT
>JZKD02S1476034.1:150485-162947 GCA_000966675.3 Picea glauca | reverse complement strand
AGGTCTTCTTACATCCGCCTTATTCTATTTTATTGAAAGGTCTTATTAATATTGACCTTTATTACATCCGAATACATTAATCTACCTATGTGCGGGTTAGGACCTTAACAATACCTTTCAAACCAAAATAGGTATCAAGTACTTTGAGTGGCATATGGTTATGAAATACCACGTGACTCTACATAGGTACATCCAAACCAAAATGAAGTTTTTTTACATCTCATTAGTGGGAGCCACTTATAGATATGCGGTCAAAATCGAGTAGAAATTTAAGTAGAAGAACAAGTGGGAATTTTTGTCTGCAGATACGCAAAAACCAAAGTATGTTAAAGGAATCCCTCAATCACAAAACAATCAACCTCAAGACAACTAGTCCAAGCTATAGGAAAAGAAGGGTAACGAGAAGACAAAGAAGGACATTGGGAAGTGGTGGAACTTACAAAAAATCCCTTGTCCCAACACCAATGAATGTCGCTCGAAACAACCATTAGTGGATGAGCTCAAAGAAACAGAGTCCCCAACTCAGACTCTGATTGAAACAATAATAAAATGAAATAGATAATTGATGTAGAGCCCACCGCTATTTTCATGACCACAATAATACAACCATAAGAAAAACAAGATCCTAAGGAGTGGGAGTGCCTTTTCCATTCAAAGATGTGGGTGAAGGGGACCCCGACGAATTTTATTGTTGATAATGAAATCAAGAAAAATATCATTTCAACAGAGGTCGTCAAGTAGCTAGATTTGTTGAAAACGCCACACTCGCAGCCATACAACATAGGATGGCTCTACCAAGGATGAGATCTTCGTGTCAGCCAATAGTGTCTCATGTCATATGACATCAAGCCATTCAAGGATGAGGCACTCTATGATGTTTCCGCACTGAAATTTTGTGATGTTCTATTAGGTTGGCCATATATGTGGAAGCATCATGTTGTTTACGAGTCTCAACCTCGTAGAAGAGAACCAAGATATTCCTACTGCATATTCATCGACAGAGTCCTCCCACACTACAACAGATCATGCAACTTTATTGGTTAAACAAATCCAACCCCTCTAACAATAGGTTCATAAGAGCCTTCAGCAAGCTATGCATGACAACTTGTTTAGCAAGGTAAGTAGCTCACAAAGGTTTAGAGTAAACAAAACCTTCCCCGAGGACTTGACACAACGGAGACCATTGATTCCTAAGGGGGGAGGATTGATCCAGACAAAAATCGGTGGCCACCCACCTACTCCACTGGCTCAAAACAAGGGTTTCCACCTTGGCAGTTGTTCTACAACTTTTTGAGTCCTAACCTTCTGGGGTCATTTTGAGGCCCTAAACAACGGTTTTTGGGCTTGCAACAGTCACATTAAAATATTTGGCCAAATTGTGATGAAAAAATATGTATTACTTGGCTAGAACTTTCAAACAAGCTATCGTGCACCCTAAATGAATATCGTATGCAAAAGTTACGCCCTTGGGAGGTTGACGTACCAATTTACCCCATTGGGGCCCAAATGAATTTTGGCGTTTCATCTTTCGGTGTTAGGGTTTTGGATTTTCTTCATGTTAAAAAGGCCTCTAGAGCATGATTGTAAACATCATCATTTTATTTCTAGTGATCTTATCCATCACATCTCTTCTCAGAGAATAGCTTCCACCATTCTAGTGAGTCATTCACTCTATTATTTTACAGTTTTTGTACATTCTCTCATTAACAAAAATTGTGAATTATTGTATCTATGTATTTATTGCATTATTTGGGTGTATCTCGTAATATATATGTATATTTAATTACTATATCTCCTCCTTCATTTTGTTCTCAAAATAATTTTGGATCAATGGTATTAGAGAAGGATTCTCATTGTAGTTTTTTAGTGCATGTCCCCGATGAGGTCAAGGTACAAAAAGTTGGGTCTCGAGCTATTTTCCCTTGAGGAAAGTCTCTCTCGTCAGCCCAAGTGGCCTCCCATCCCAAAATAAAAGAGAGACATTGGAGAAAAAGATCCCATCAAGTTGTTTCTCATGGAATCCCTCGCGCAACAGAGGAACGAGATGTTGGAGATTTTTTCCCAAATGCTTCAATGATTACCAACAATAACATGCACATCTTCATCAAGAAGTCTCTTTGGATATGATACTCCATTCAAGGTACAAGTTAATTTTCAGATTCCCGTATTTGAAGGTCAAATCGATGGAGATGCTTTGGAAAAATGGTTAAATTTTCTAGAAGATTATTTCTATGTTCACAATTTTTCCAACAAAGAAAATATCACCTTTGCGCTCCTCAAGGCTCTCCCCCATGCCAAACATTGGTGGGAAACCTGGAGAAAAAATCCATAGAGGAGTCTGGTATATTTTGGGTTAAGCCCACTAGGCATTTTTTTATGGATGCGATCAAGGAAAAATATTACCCCGTGGAAAACTATGATGACCAATACATGATATGGACCATGATGCATAAAAAGTTGGACCAAACAGTGTTTAAGTTCACAAATACCTTTCATAACTTGTGAACCAAGCTCGGTATCAAATACTTTGAGGAACATTTGGTTCTGAAATACCGTGCGACTCTACACTGGTACATCCAAACTGAAATGGAGTTTCTAGATATCTCATCACTGGGAGATGCTTAGATATATGTTGTCAAATTAGAGTATAAATTTAAGAAGCAGATTAAGAGGGAATTTGGGTTTTCAAATATAAAACAACCAAAGTATGGTAAAGGAAACCCTAAATCATACAATAATCAACCCTGAGACAACCATTCCAAGCCACAAGAAAACAAGGATAACGGGAAGACAAAAAAGGACACTGGGAAGTGGTGCAACTTCCATAAAACACCTTGGCACAACACCAATGAATATCACTCGAAACTTTCATTGGTGGTTGAGATCAAATAAATAGAGCCAAGCCCTGACTTAGACTTAGATTCAAACAATAATAAAAGGAGAGAGATAATTGATGTATAACCCACTACTATTGTCTCGACCACAACAATACAACTAGAAGAACAAGAGGATCTTGAGGAGGGGGAATTAATTTTCCATTCACATACATTGTTTAAGGGGACCCCACTACATTTCATTGTTTATAGAGGAATCCAAAAGAACCTCACCTGAGTAGAGGTCGTCTAGTAATTGGATTTGTTGACAACACCACACCCAAAACCATGCAACATCGGATGGTTTCGCCATTGATGAGATCTTCGTGTCAGCCAATAGTGTCTCTTGTCATACAAGATCAAGACCTTCAAGGATGAGGTATTATGTGATGTTTCCCCATTGGATGTCTATGATGTTATATTAGTCCAACCATATATGTGGAGGCATCATGTTGTTTATGAGTCTCAACTTCATAGAGTCATTGTTACTCTAGGTGGCCATCCTTATAGAGTACCAGAGGTATTTTTGACTAATGCACCGAAAAAATTTCCACAAAGTAATCTCTCATACCACAAATTTTAGCCTCTTCACAACATAGTCAGAAGCTAAGTACACTACAACCATTATAGCCTTGGCCAATATCCTTCTATCCAGTCGAAGCAGATAAACAAGATTGTAGAAGAGCAACAAAATATTCTTACTGCATCTTCACTGACATAGTGCTCCCACACTCTAGAATATCATACACCTAGATTGGTTTAACAGATCCAACCCCTCCAACAAAAGTTTCATAACAACCTTAAAAAGTCTACGCAGGACAACTTCTTTAGTAAGGAAAGTAGCTCAAGAAGGTTCAGAGTCAACAAAATCTTCCCTGGGGACTTGACACAATGGATACCATTTCTTCCTAAGGGGGGAGGATTGATCCAAAACGAAATCGGTGTCCACCCACCTACTACACTGGATCAAAATAGGGGTTTCCACCTTGGTATTTGTTCTACAACTTTTTGAGTCCTAAACTTTTGGGATTGTTTTGAGGCTCTAAACAATTTGTTTTAGGCCCACCATAGTCACATTATAGGATTTATCCAAAGTGTGGTGACAAAATTTGTAGTACTCAGATAGTCCTTTCAAACAAGCTATCGTGTGCCCAAAACAAGGATTGTATGAAACATTTAAGTCCTTGGGAAGTTGACGTATGAACTTACCCCATCGGGGCCCACATGACTTTTGGTATTTTATCTTCCAAGGTTAGGGTTTTGGATTCTCTTCATGTTAAAAAGGCCTCTAGAGAATCATTGTAAACATCATCATTTACTTCTGAATGAGCGTACCCATCACATCGCTTCTTAGAGATAATATGCCACCATTCTAGTGAGTCATTCACTCTATAATTTTACAGTTTTTGTACATTCTCTCATTAATTAAAAAAATTGCGTTATTGTATCTCTATGTTTATTGCAATATTTCTGTGTATCTAACAATATCTCTGTATATTTGAATGTTATATGTCCAACTTCATTTTATTCTCAAAAAACATCTAGATCGATTTATGGACTCTATTCACATTAAATTTGATAGTTGAAGAGGGGTCACATGGCATGGTTTCGGATAGTCCTTTCAAGCAAGCTATTGTGTGCCCAAAACAAGGATTGTATGAAAAAGTTAATTTCTTGGGAAGTTGACGTATGAACTTACCCCATCGGGGCCCACATGACTTTTGGTATTTTATCTTCCAGGGTTAGGGTTTTGGTTTTTCTTCATGTTAAAAAGGCCTCTAGAGAATCATTGTAAACATCATCATTTACTTGTGAATGAGCATATCCATCACATCTCTTATTAGAGATAATATGCCACCATTTTAGCAAGTCATTCACTCTGTAATTTTACAGTTTTTGTACATTCTCTCATTAATAAAAAAAAATTGTGTTATTGTATCTCTATGTTTATTGCAATATTTCTGTGTATCTCACAATATCTCTGTATATTTGAATGTTATATGTCCACCTTCATTTTATTCTCAAAAAACATCTGGATCGATTTATGGAATACATTCACATTAAATTTGATAGTCGAAGAGGGGCCACATGGCATGGTTTTAGAGACTACGCCATGTGTCCCTTTATGGCCTTCATTCACATTAAATTTGGTGCTTGAAAAGGGCCCACTTGGCATGGTTTGAGAGAGGGTGTCATTTGTCCCTTTATGAATAATTTTAATATTAAAAAAGGGGAGCTTTAATTATATATGAAAAATTGATTGGAAAAAGAGTCGACTCTTACAAAGAAGAAAAGGATGAGGAGGTCGGGACTTCATTCACATTAAATTTTCTGCTTGAAAAGGGGCCACTTGGCATGGTTTGAGAGAGTGTGTCATGTTTCCCTTTATGAATAATTTTAATATTAAAAAAGGGGAGCTTTAATTATATATGAAAAATTGATTGGAAAAAGAGTAGACTCTTACAAAGAAGAAAAGGATGAGGAGGTCGAGTGTAGAAGTGAAATAGTTGAGGAGGACGATGTTGAAGAAGAAAAGGATGAGGAGGTCGAGTGTAGAAGAGAAATATTTGAGGAGGACGATGTTGAGAAAGAGGATATAGACAAGAATAAGGAAAGAAAATGAAGTAAAAAAAGAGAATCAAACTCTTTCATTGAGTAAAAGCTACATAAAAAAAGGGAGAATTATGGAGAAGGAAAATAAGGAGAAGAAGAGTATGGTGAAGATGATAGAGAATTGTGGAGAAGGAAAATAAGAAGAGAAATAGTAGAGGAGGACGATGTTGAGAAAGAGGAGATAGAAAATAATAAAGAAAGAAAATGAAGTAAGAAGAGAGAATGCAACTCTTTGATTGAGGAAAAGCTGCACAAAAAGGGGAGAATTGTGGAGAAGGAAAAGAAGGAGAAGAACAGTATCGTGAAGATGATAGAGAATTGTGGAGAAGGAAGAGAAGGACAAAGACAATAAGGTGAGGATGATATAAGGATAAGGATAATTTTGGATAAGGAAAAGAAGAAGAAGAAGAGTATGGTGAGGATGATAGAGAATTTTGTAGAAGAAAAATAAGGAGAAGAAGAGTAAAGTGTGGAAGATATAAGGATAGGGAAATTCTAGTAGGGGGCATGGTAGAACTATCATCATTAATATAAGTTGTTGGGGATAATTACCATTAATAGAAGTTGAGGATGATATAAGGAGAAAGATAATTTTGGATAAGGAAAAGAAGGAGAAGAAGCGTATGGTGAGGATGATAGAGAATTTTGTAGAAGAAAAAGAAGGATAAGAAGAGTAAGGTGTGGAAGATATAAGGATAGGGAAATTCTAGTAGGGGGCATGATAGAATTGTCGTCAGGGGATAATTACCATTAATAGAAGTTGTTGGGTATAATAGTGTAATTTCCACAATGTTGTTGATAATTACCATTAATAGAAGTTGTTGGGTATACTAGTTTAATTTCCACAATAGAGGTTGAGGAAATAGAATGGAAGAACTAAGAATATTTTAAGAAGAAGAGGAGAATATGAGAGAGAGAGGTAGAGGAATAAATGGACCTGTAGGATAGTGGAATTCATTTACATTAAATTTGGTGGTTGAAGAGGGGCCACATGGCATGATTGTGAGAGACTATGCCATGTGTTTCTTTATGTCCTTCATTCAAATTTCATGGTTTAAGAGGGGCCTCTTTACACAGTTTGAGAGATTGTTCAATGTGTCCCTTTATGAAGGATTTCAATATTAATAAAGGGGATATTTTAATTATATATTAAAAATGGATTTCAAGAAGAGTAGGATATTACAAAGAATAAGAGAACGACGAGGTCAAGTGCGGAAGAGAAATAGTAGAAGAAAAATATGGTAAGAAAGAGTATATAGAGAAGAATAAGGAAATGGAATCAAGTAAGAAGAGAGAAGCCAACTCTTTTATTGAGGAAAAACTACACAAAGAAGAAAAGAGATAATTTTGGAAAAGGACAAGAAGGAGAAGAAGAGTAAGGTGAGGATGATAGAAGGATATGTATGTTTTAGTATGTTGGTTAGAATATCCATTAATAGAAGTTGTTGGGTAGAAAAGTGCAAGAAGGAGAAGAAGAGTAAGGTGAGGATGATAGAATGATATGTAAGTTCTAGTATGCGATACTACAGAGATGTCATTAATAAAATTTGTTGGGTAGAATAGTCATTAACAGAAGTTGTTGGGTAGAAAAGTGCAATTGCTACAATAGATGTTGAGGAAATGAAATGGAAGAAAAAAGAATGTTTTAAGAATAAAAAGGAGAATACAAGAGAAAGAGGGAGATAGAAAGAGGGAGATAGAGGAAGAAGTGGACCAATAGGAGAACTTGATAGCCACATACCATAAAAAACCCAAGTTAATTTAATTTTGTTTTTTTTGGATTTTCTTTGAAAATTTATATAAGCCTAAACTTAGATCGGTAAGCCTAAACTTAGATCGGTAGCAACTGCGATTTTTATTATTTGATAAAGCATATTTTGCCCTATAATTATGAATATCATTAAATTATTATGGTTTAAATTTGTAAATTTACAATTTAAATATATTTATAGCTAGTTGTGCAAATTTGATTTTTCCCTATGTACTTGTGCCACTTTTAAAATTCTATGTGTGCTTCATATATTTGTTGTTATTTTGAGTCCATATTGGAAACCCAATGTGGTTGTGTTTTCCATTCCATCATAGAATGTATTAGTTGGCATTAGAATGGGATGCATTATTTGGTATTAGAGTAGGATATTCCTATTTTACACTGTGACACTTTTAAAATTCTATGTGTGCTTCATATATTTGTTGTTATTTTGAGTTCATATTGGAAACCCAATGCGGTTTCATTTTCCATGCCATCATAGAATGTATTAGTTGGCATTAGAATGGGATGAATTATTTGGTATTAGAGTAGGATATTCCTGTTTTAAACTGCAACTCTAACAAAGAGAAGGGTGCAACTCTAACAAAGAGAAGGGAGACTGGGTAGATGCTTTTTTTTATAAAAAATCCAATTTTCCTTGGTTATAATTCTAAGGAGAGGAAGGGGAATATCTACAACTAGAATTTAGATAAATGTTAGATAAATGTTGTTAAGAAAATAAAGGTACTTGTAACAAAAATGAAAATTTACACTCTCAATTGGAGAACTTTTGGGTAGATTAATTTAGACTCTATTTGTGATAGTTAAGGGGGTGTGTGAACCTTGATTTTGGTATATAGAAGAACCCACTGAAGTATTGAATACGAAAGGGTAGATTTGAATCTATAGGTTGTTGAAGGAATATCCAAAAAATTGAGTTATATGGTAGAATATTCAAGAGAAAGGCTATAAAGACTAGAAGCTTTAGAAAACTGAATAAATCATGTGGAAAGGGAAAACAACTTCAACATCAAATTTTGTTAGAGATATCGAATATCAAGGGAGAATATTTCACATTACAAAGTGCAGTGAGTGAAAATATTGAAGAACTAGAAGAACCCTCTGAAGAACTACAAGAAGAGGGTTCTATGAGGAAGATACCTCTGAGGAGTTAAGTAGGTTAATGGATAAGTTAGAAACCTTGGAAGTAGTATGATGCAGGAGCATCTCTCCACATCATCCAACCAGCTAGCCAGCCATGTCAAGTGCGTGCATTCAAGATGAAGAGAGGCGCAACCCTCATATTTTAATTTGTAATTGCATGTAATTTAATTGTCTAGGCTGTTGAGCCATAGATCCGTGCCTTTGCGCAGGTTGTAGATAAGATCGGCATTTAATGTTTGTATGGTTGAGATCTAGATCCGATAGAAGACTAGACATCCCATTCAATGTAATTGAATAGGGTAGGTAGGTTGGAGGGAAGCGCTCGAAGAGCCCCTCAGGTAAAAGAGATTTAGTATCTCATTTTGGTAAGTTGTTGAAGTGGATAGAATAGAGGAGTGAGTGTGTAGAGAGCATAAGAGAGAAGAGTCGAGACCTTGTTACAGGCCATGCTCTAGAACACCTTGTATAAACAGGCATTTTCCATTTAATATAAACAGAAGTAGTTTTTCTTGCATGGATTTTTGTGTTGAATGAATGTCTGTGAGTGTTCTTTATGTATGCTGTACATGTATGTCGTAGGTGTGCATTTGCAGGAGTGTGTCTGATTTCAGGTGAAGGTCTTTGAGGCTTCACACTAGGAGGGTGTGACAGAACGTTGTGGGTTCTGATAGCCGTGCACAAAGGGTGCATTTCTGAACACTGCGGGTTCAGACAAAGATGTGCTGTGGCACAAGAACTGGAGTCAACAACTCAGCGAAGACCTCAAGGTTGTTGAATACCTTAGAGGCAAGGTTGTGTAGGAGAGACACAGTTGCAGACAAAATCTCTAAGGAGTTCTGTGAAGCTCTGCCAAGTGGGCATTAAGCATATGCACAGTGGTGCATTGAGAAGAACTTTACTGTGAGTTCTTAAGGAGGACCAGAATCACTAAGGATTTTGAGAAGCTCTGCCAAGTGGACATTGAGCAGGTGCATAGGTGCACAGAAGAAGTACAAAACTGTTGGAAGTTCTGAGAAGACACTCTGCCAGGTGGGCATTGAGACATTGTGCAGACACGCACAGAGAAGAGAAGATAACTCTTTGAGTTCTGTGTTGTGAAGGAAGAATCCACTAAGGGATCTTCACAGGGTTGTTGAACACCCTGATAGGCTCAACAAGAGGTTGCTTGAGAAAACAGAGAGCCAGGAAGGCATTACATTCTCCATCTGAGGGAGAAGGGGAGAAAGACAAAATCCCTTAGGGTCTAAGTGGTTAAGAAGCTTAGGAGAGACAACACTGCGTGTGCATAAGGACTCTGCAGAGGCGCATAAGTCCGAGAATCCGTTGGGGATTCAAAAGTGAAAGCTCAGGAGGAACAACGCCGTAAAAGAGCGTAGGAGAGGACTTGAATTCATGGAGCTCGCAGAGAAATGGAGAAAAAGTTGAGGCCTTTGGCTTTTGAAGTTCTCCCAAAGTTGGGAAGAAAGTGTACAAGCTCGGGAGGGAGCACAGCAGCCGCTAGATCGGTTGGAGAAAGGAGATCTAGACCGTTGAAGATTTCCATGTCCAAGAGGAAGTAGGAGAAGTGCACAAGAAGAATGGATCTAGACCGTTGGATCTTGGTCCAATTACCCGTCATCCGCTGGATCGGCTAGAAACTGCACAAGGTTTAAGCCCTCGAAAGGAGAGGAGAAAAGTCCTGAAAGGCGTTGAGGCATCGGGATATCGGTGTTCATGATATCAAGGATATCAAGGACGTGAGGAGAGTCACTCGACACCAAGAACCCCGAATCAACAAGATTTGATCTAGACCGTTCGTTTGGGAGCAAACGCGTGTCACGAGATTATCCACATATGGGACTCAGGCATAGGAGGTTGGAAGAGGAAGTCTTTCGGCTTCATGAGCGGTGAAAAGGTGAGAGCTCTGTGTTGTGGGCCTAGCTGATGTCACATCGGGATATTGACACTCGGGATATCGGAGTTCTCGAGGTTGAGTAAATCGAGACATTTCAAATCTTGAAACAATGAGATTGGATCAGGCACATCCATCATTTGGGGACATGTGGCAGAGATCCAGATGATCAGGAGATTTCCTGAAAGGAAGGCCATCCATCGGCATTATGGGAATCGGGAAATCAGGAATCTCGTGGACAAGAAGTCCTTACAATTCGGAATTGCGAAGTCCAAAACCCTGACAAGGTGGGGGGAAGCGTCATCGAGGGGCTAGTTGTCATCATATCGAAGAATTGAGATTCGAGGGATTGGCAGTCCCATGGGCAAATGCATTTCAGCATTTGAAACCCCAAAGTCCCGATAGGTGGTATGACTGTGGTCATATAGAGGGAGGTCATATGGACCCAAGAGTCTAGCCCAGGGGACTAGCAGGAGTTGGAGCATATCGGGATTCGGCGGATTGCGGATCCTGAGGACAAGTGCGTTTCGACACTTGAATGCCCGAAACCCGGAAATGAGGTAAGGTTGTGGTCTTATGAGAAGCTGGTCATATGGACTAGGGCATAGCCAGGAGGGGATAAAGCCGATAGAGAGTGCATCGACATATCGGTGATCGGGAGATCGTGGGGAGAGAGGTTCATGACATCAAGGATCACGAAACCCTGAAACCCGAAATTAAATCCGGGAAAGGTCACAAGCGTGTGCAGAGGCCGTGAGAAGGAAAAGGCAGGACCTGTGGATCAGGTTTTCATCAAATATTCTAGTAGGGAATCTAATGAGCTAATTCGGCTCAAAGGGGAATTGATTGATCGATCCTGTGAGCAGGGGGCGCAAGGTGCTGTGGTCGCTCGTGTCCTAACTGCATCATAGTAGAAGGAACTTATCAAAAGAGAGAGTCAAAGAAGCTAGGTAAACAGAAAAACCTTATTAACAATAATACTTTGAAGACTTACAAGGGGAAAATAAGACCTCATGAGGAAGATGAGGTTATGACAACATTGGAGCTAGTGTTGGTGAGAATGGATCCTTGTATTATAGTGAAGACATTTCAATGATGAAGGATACGATGGTGGTTTTTATATCATCATATGTGCATTTGACAAGGGCAAGCCACTAGAGGAGGTTCCGTGGGGAACAAAAAATTATTCTGCCTATTTTCTTATGAATGAATGTACATTTAGAGATGCTAGCAACAAACTTGGGGTTGCAAGTGAGGAGTACAGTGATGTTTTCATAGCAAAGAGATATTAGGAATGTCCTTATGTGTATATAGAAAAGGATTTAAGAATATGCCCAAGTGTTATTGTGCCAAGTTAAGGCTAAAATTGTTAATTTATTAGTAATGAAAGGAATAGTATTCCACCATGACACAACTAAACATGATTTAGACACCAATGTGGTAATGGAAACTAGAGATAACGAGACAACAACAATGAAGGTGTGAAATTAGACCTCAATTTTGAAAGTCAATGGGGTCAAACTGTTAATTAGTAGGGATAATAGTATATGAGGACTATAATAGCTCATGAGGGTGTTATGTTGATAAATTGTATTCCTCTTATAAGACCATATACTACAAATAAGGACAAATCTAATGTAACGAACCGCCTCGTTACGACAACTATTCTAGTGACAGGTGCAAAATTTTTTTCTTTGTTTTTGTGCGTACGGTGTGTGCGCGCGTGAAGAAGTAAAAACACACGTGACTCTATGTCGCCCCTTGACATTCAGCAAGGCGCGACCTCGGCGTTCAGTGCAAGAAGACAAAAGCATACGACCAGTAAAATTGACTGCTAAATACGAYTGACCTCCCGCCCGTCCTACCCTGCAAGGTTAGGACCTCCAGGACACATAAGCAACGCTCAAACCCGGTTTCCCATCGTATTTAACCATTTAAGGTCTTAGGGATGGCGACTGTTCTGAGGAACATGGAGGTGTCTACATCCCACCCGACACAACCGACCCAACAACCTACTAATCACACTCGATGTACACGATAAATGAAAACAATCCGTGCCCCTGATAGAAAGCGCGTGACAAGAGGACTCTGCCAACAAAACACAATTCTAAAATTATTAAATGAACCACTACCCTCATTACAACCTCCGAGTAAATTAACGCATAAAAATC
>JZKD02S1476034.1:114520-133416 GCA_000966675.3 Picea glauca | reverse complement strand
ATGACGCATCATCATCAAGGTTAAGTGGTTCATCATCATAAAAATCCAGATCACTTGCGAGAAAGTGTCCTCAAAGAATAAGTTTTGTCAGTGCGCCAGAGTGGGATGTTACACTTGATATTAATTAGGGTAATTTGATTAGGTCTCAAGAACATGTAGATTGTAACAATAAATTAACGATCTGTTTAACAAGAAGATTTGAGGAGAACCTCCTGCTTATTTTCTTGCTCTAACGAAGGAAGAGGCTTATTGGCTTACTCTGGCTTGCCAACAAAGAATGGGGAAAGCCATTTTTAACATTTATTTTTTATCTATTGTTTAGAATTAACAATTTTAATAAATTCCTACATATGTTTACTTTTCAGCATCTAGCATAGCAAGGAGTGGAAATTATAGAATTTCATATCGAGTCGCAATGACAATCACTTTATATTATGTCATCTTCAAACACAAACTTTTATTGAGTTTATATTGCTCTTATATAATTTGATTATCCTTGGTTATTCTCTAATACTTTCATTTCCTAGTTGACCTGAAGTCGTTTGTTACCTTTCAATTGCCAGAGCCCAACATAATAATTGAATTAAAATGTTATTGCAGTTCGAGATAACATTGTAGACAAAAATTCTCCATCTTGGAATGGAGGAGCAATTTATATATCCACAGATGATTTCACAAAGATTTTTATTGATTTTTAGCAGCATTTACAGAGAAGATGGAATCCGGAGGATGCATGTGCACATGTCTAGTGGTTAATAATTCTGTGAACATAAAAGTGTTAGAAATAATTTTTTTATTAGAGATTGGTTTGGATTTATTGAATTTAGTCGGTTGTGGGTGATGTTATCAAACTATCAGATCATATTTATGTGTATGTGGTTGAGAGATTTCCTCGTAATTTTATTATACAGTTGAGAAAAACATTTTATATAAATATGTTCTTGATTGATAAACAAGAAAAAGAGAAAATTGTTTCTCGCATTCTGGTTTTCTAATTTGGCATCAAAGCAGGTTTCTCTCTCTAGGTAGCTCCCTCACGAGAGGGCCCAAAATATAGAGTATCGAATTTGTTTGTTTCACTAGTAAGAATAGATTGTTTTTTTTGTGTGAGTGATTGAAGTGGGTGTGTTTTGTTTGAGATGTCACTTCCTAGATATTCACTTACACAACAACGGAGATGTCATGACAATGTTTTGGAGCTATTGTTGAGTGGAGATATCATGACAATTTTTTGGAGCTATTGTTGAGTGGATCTGTGGAAAAGAATTTGTTCTCTTCGAGATCATATTCTAGTGGATTTGAATGGAAAAAAAAAGGAACAACACTTGCTATCACTCGTGAAGAAGGCCTCTGTGGAAGAAAACATTCAAATGTAGAATTTGAAGCCACCATTGAAGAAGGAGATGTCTATTCTTTATGTAATATTTAAGTCTGTTGGTAGAAAGAAATTGTTTAAAGTGGCTCAATTCAAAGGCTATATTGTGCGGTCTCATATCATAGTTCTAGATCAATTTGTTTTTTCACCAATAGGAAATTTGTCATCAAATTGAAGCTCCTCCCAGAGGCACCTGGGATCATTCTCCTTGAGGATATCATTTCTCGTTGTCACAATGTGGACATCTATGCTGGCAAAAGAGATTTGGCTTCTCTTCCTAATTATGAGATAAATTTACATCTCTAAAAATTCTTCCATGGGTGGAGATCACAAAGTCTATGAATGATTTTGTAAACAGAGAAGCAACAAAAGTAAGAAATATCTTTTTTTTTTGTTTTATTCCTGATATTTGGGTATCACTAATTTTTCCAATGGAAAACTCCTCCACTCGATATGTAAAAAATGGGTTTGTTATCAGGAAGCCAATGAAAATTCACTCTCGATTTATGCTCATCGTTCTTTGGAAGAAAAGGGAAATGGTTTTCATTATTCATATGATAATAACAAAGGTACTAAAGGAGTCTTACTAGCTGGTGAGAGAAAACTATGGTTGTGGAGAGATTTGAAAGAGAGGGAGCAGTGATGTTTCAATTTGTGTTAAATATATTAGTATTATTTTCGTTTGTGGAGATATTTAAAACAGAGGGAGTAGTGATGTTTGAATTTTTGTTAAATATATTAGTGTTATTTTTGTTTGTAAAATTATATTATGAAGAACTAATTATAGAACATAGTAACTTAATTTAAGTTGGTGTGTGAGGAAGCCCCACCTTGCCACAAGAATAGGGTCAATGGCTTGGTTATGTCTATAGTCTATTACGATTTGTGTTTTTTTGGAGGATGTGGTGACCCAATAACAATGACTATTGGTTATGTGTATAGTTTGTTATCATTATGTGTGTAAAAAAGGTCATTTTGTAAGATTGAGTTCTAGATGCATTCCCTATCTATATTACTTTCCTATAAAACTAGTGAATATACTAATAGACAATGTACTTCGACAGATGGAAGTAATATAGAATAGAATTCTTTCCTACATAACTAGTGAATACAATGGCAAACCATGTATTTCAACAGATGGAATTATGTCAATAGAATGGATATCACTCCGATCATTACAAATATGTCATCCATGATAAGAAACAATTGTATATTCAATGGATAAATTGGTTGTTCGAATGAATGGGAGATAAAGAGTGTAGTCTAAGAGATTTCATAAGTGGATAGAGGCACTAATGATGACAAAATCATATAACAATGCATTTTATAAAATGTGTTTATTTGATTTCATTATTGTTTTTAGTGATGTAATCATTAAGGGAAGGTGTTAAAATTAATTCTTACATTATATATTAGCTTGGATTTGTGAGATCTAGTTAGTTGTGAGAAATACTATTAGATCCTATTTATGTGTGTATGGTTGAGAGATTTCCTCATAAATTTGTTATACTATTGAGGAAAAATTATTGTATAAATCTGTGTTTGATTGATTAATAAAATATATATATATAGAATTGTGTTGTGCATTATGGTTTGCTAAGTAAAAGAGCAAGGCCGAATAAGACACATTTCTCATTGCATTGAAGTTGTGTTTAAAGAACTTGTAAAGGAGGTAATATATTCTTGTTCTTTTTCTATCGAATCCACTGCATTGTTAATGTTAATATAATTATATGGATGGATTCAAGAGGTGCATGGAATGATTGAGAAGGAGAAAATGGACTCATTCAACCTCCAATTCTTCAACAAAAATCTTGAGTGGAGAGCATAGTGAATATGGAGAAATCGTTCCAGATTGTGTAGATTGTAAAGTTGTTGGGTGGGTTACCCTCACATCTAATTTCATAGGTGAGAAAAGTGGACGACGAGATGTTTGAGATGATTGTAACAAATAGTTACATGGTGGTGTTCATGAATCTTGTTAGAGTTTAGTTGGGTTTGGATGTTTAAACAAATTAATTGTTTGAAAATACGACCAATGTCAATTTCCAAGAATACGTTTTCAATCGAATTGATCAACTTTTAGCCTTTCTTGATCGGAAATGACATGAAGCATTTCTTGTTGTGGGATTGTAGAATCTATGTTTTATTTATCATACCAATAATTGGACTCTTTTATCAATGTTTGTATCTCTATTGCTAGGTTGTTCATTTATTTAATTAATTGTATCAATGATGTCTAACCTTTTTGGTCTTCTCAATTACTATATATAATTTCATAGAATCATTTTGAGACTTAATTCAAACTTTTTACACGGTTAATGGTTACCTTTCACTTTTAGCACATTTTGTTCATCAAATTAGGAACCATTAGCTCATTTATAAATCATGTTGGGTAGTTAGGGATTAAGGATTTATATGATGTATCCCTTGGGATTTATATTGTACATATTGGGACATTATGGATGATTAAAAAATAATTTATTTTTCATTTATTATGAGGTTGTTCACATTTAGGGAATGTATCAGAACGTTCTTAACAATAATTCCATCTATATTATTTCCATGCTAAATATTTTCGCTGACTTAGAAATGATGTTATGTTAAATATAGGATCCTTAGTTCGCTGCCTTAATCCTTTAAAATATTTTAATCTATGATCATAAATTCATTGAATTATCCTTTAAAAGAGTTATAGATATTCCCTTCAAAACCCTAAACCTCAACTCTATATTTAAATAATAAAAAGTATCTCTTATGAAACCCTAACCCCAAACTTTATATGTAAACAACAAAACGTTTCTCGTTTGAAGCTCTAACCCTAACCAACGAAATCTCTACGAGAAATCTTCAGTATATATGAAATTTGTGGTCATGGATAGCCTCAATTTTGATGGTGCTTCCTTTTATATGGATGGAGACAAATACTAAAGTATCCACTGCTTTCTGTATTTTTTGACCATTTTTATTTGTTTCTTTCATGTATTGAGTTGAATAAATATTACTATAACAACCACATTTAAGTAAAAGTGGTTGATATACATTGATTCATTATTTTTCACCTTTTAAAATTAATGACGTCAATCAATGTATATCAACCACTTTTACTTAAATGTGGTTGTGTAAGTTGTTTAACAACTTTTGACCAAAAAATAGGACACATAAATAAATTATCGTTATGCACAAATTAACCACCTAGACAATAAAAAATAAAATCATAATAAGAAAATTGGTCGTTCCACAAATGACACTATGAAGTCGTGTGACAAAAATGAGAGTCTTGCTAACAATGCCAACTTTATAAGTATTGTGCAACAGTTTCCTCATCCAGACTATACTGAATAGATGCTACTTTGAAATTCTTATTCATGGAAATAGGTAAAACATTCAAGGACTTGCCCATAATTCAGTTAATTATGAGAGATGAGACATTATTACACACACAAACAAAACTCTATGAATAATTGAATTCATTACAATAGATTTTGACTCTATTATATAAAGTTCACAAGTTGTTATCAGATATAATTGATTCCCAATATAGAAGGAGAGGTTGAGAGAATATATCAACCACACACCAAACTAAGAGACTTAGTCAAAGAGAATCTCTCCAACAACCAACTAGCTAACAACCTATAGACTCAAACAACTCACCTAGAGAATAATCTCTAGATTACAATAAAAAATACATTAGCAAACCACATTGTGAAGAATCCCACATTAACAATAAGAGAAGAAGGAGTTAGTTTTATCTCTCTAAGACCCTTCCTTAATAAGTACTTTTCTCCCTTAATGAGTGCTTGTTTGAATCTCTATCAAGTAAAGGTCTGTTAACCCTCATAAAGGTGTAACCCTCTAGTTCCCTACTGTCTCTTAACCCTCGTAAATGTGTAGTTCGTGAATTGAATTTCCTAGTTCCCTCCCTGAACTTTTCAATCACAGATAAGTCAATTACTAGACAAAAAATCACTCACATGCATGTCGCGTAACCTCATTACCAAACCATTCACATTTCTTCAAAAACTAATGGAGGATTTTTCCCTAAATCCTCGATTCTGGAACAAACTAGAAAACTATCCATATTGAGATTTTACTTGCACTTGATCCCTTCTAGATTTTGAAATGCAATTGCTTCAAAACAAGAAATCAATTCAAATTTGACTACAAATACTAAACAATTGGTCATCCTATGGACATACTTCCATGTACCAAGACACCTAGGTACTGAACCATCCTGCTCCCCAATTCTCTAGGAAAATAGTTTAGATACAGAATGTATATGAGTCATTTTTACACTCTTATCTCTCTAATGGAAAGAAAATATGTGGGAATATCTCCCATATAGTCATATAGAAATCTTCACACAAAACAAACACTCCATCAATCACTCACAAAACAAATAATACATTCTCATGTTGGTGAACAATAATCCTACATATTTACACCTGATTAGAACTCACAACTCTCTCATATTCCTAGGCCCATGAGGAAGTCAAGCCCAATACATGTACCAAGATAAAATATGAATTAAAATACACACACAAACACAACTCCATTGAATAATTGAACTATTTACGATATATTGTGACTCCATTATATAGAGCTCACAAGTTGTTATCAAATCTAACTTATTCTCAATATAGAAGAAGTTGTGAGAATATCTCAAACACACACCACACACCAAACTAGGAGACTTACTTGGAGAGAATCTCTCTCACAACAAACTGGGTAACAACCTATAGACTCAAACAACTCACATAGAAAATAATCTCTAAATTATAATAAACAATACATCAAACCACATTATGAAAAATCCCTCATTAACAATAAGACAAGTAGGAGTTAATTACTCCAACAAACTTAATTTTGTTTTCTAATAAAAGTATAAAATAATAACACACCATGTGAAGAAATACTATAACCTATATAAAATAAATCAATCTGAATCAAGGAGTCAAAATAACTCGTCATCAGGGTTCACGAAATCCCGATTCATGACATCCTGATAAGATCTGGACCATCAGATCACATAAGATCTAGACCGTCAGATCACACAAGATCTGGACCGTTGAATTGTCCAAAGGCAATTTTTCGCATTTCGGCGATTTGAAAGACAAAGAGTCGGAAAAGCCCGTAGCGCCTTAACATTAAAGCACATGGTCACATTGCACGACGACAAAGGACAATTCAAGGCCGATAAGCTCCCTTCGTCCATTGGAAAATCGACGTTTTGGCGATCGAAGGTAAATACGATATTTTCCTCTGTTTTTTTTCTGAAATTTTTGTTATGGCGTCATCTAGCAACTTAGCACCAACTCAGGGTCCGATTCTTCTTGGAAAGAATTACGAGTTTTGGTCTCTTCGGATGAGATCGTTCTTGCAAGCACAAGAGTGTTGGGAACCAGTGGATATTGGATATGTGGAACCAGATCCAAACGCCCTCACTACCATGACAAATCCACAGTGAATTGCTTAGGCAACGTAAAGAAATAGAGAAAATAAAGTTAAATTCTAGATTCAAAATTCTGTGGATGACTCGATTTTTTCAAAAATCACAGGTGCTAGTACTTCCAAATAGGCCTAGGACATCCTTAAATCTTCCTACCAAGGAAATGACAGGGTCATAATAGTTAAACGACAGACCTTGTGGATGCAATTCGAGACTCTAAGGATGACAGAGTCCGAAAATGTGGATCAGTTCATGACTAGAGTCATGGGAATCGTGAACCAGATCAGACTGATTGGTGAAACCATCACTGATCAACGAATTTTTGAGAAAATTCTCAGAAGTTTACCAAAGAAATTCGAAATGGTTGTAACAACAATCCTTGAATCCAAGGATCTATCAAGATTTTAAATAGATTAATTAATTGGTTCTCTGGTGACACATGAGACCAGACTGCATCTCACAGATGAGTCAATCTCCAATGCTTTCAAAACTCAATTTTCCTTCAGCAAAGGGAGAGGCACAGGAAGAAGAAGAGGTCACCAAGGAAGAGGGATAAATCAAAGTAACCCTCACTGCAGTGGAGGTAACAGAAAACAATATCCAAATCAAAATTTCCAAGGTCAAAGACATCAGCAACAAAATCAACATCAGAATTTCCAGCCTCACAGAGGCAGAGGGAGAAGGTCAAATGACAAAACAAGCATACAATGCTATTACTGAAAAAAGTATGGGCACTATGAATCTGAATGCAGGAAGAAGCAAGAAGATCAGCTCTCAGGCAGAGCACATGTGTCAAATCACACGGGAGAGAACTCAGGAGGTATGTTTCTCTCATGTCACAAGACTGAACAACAACCTAAAGATCTCTGGTTGCTGGAGAGTGGATGTAGCAATCACATGACAGGTAACAAAGAATTACTTTCATGCATTGATTCTTCAATATCATCTGATATTACACTTGGATATGATTATTTAGTCAAATTTCAAGGAAAATGAACTGTTCCTATTCTTACTAAACACAATGTAAAGAAAGACATAAACAATGTCTATCATGTACCAGATCTGAAACATAACCTGTTAAGTGTAGGACAACTCATTGAACATGGCTATAAAGTACTCTTTGACGGAGCATCTTGCAAGATATTTGACAAAATCCCAAGTAGAAAATTAATTTCTGAAATCCATATGACCCCAAATATGATGTTTCCCCTTACCCTCAGAACTGCAAATCTGAGTCAACCATATGCACAGAGTGCATCCACCCTGAGTGAAGCAATGGTTTGGCATAGAATATTTGGACATCTACCATTTCAGAGTCTAAGTCTTCTTCAGAAAAACTCCATGGTCAAAGTTCTACCTATCTTTAAAGAGCAAAATCCCCCATGTGAGTCTTGCATACTTGGAAAACATAAGAAAACTAGTTTTCCACGGTCTTCCAATCAAGCCAAACAACATATTGAACTTGTTCACACTGACCTATGTGGACCAATGCAAACAGAGTCAATAGGTGGTAGATTTTACTTTCTAACGTTTATTGATGATTTCTGCAGAAAAATATGAATCTATTTTCTCAGACACGAGTCTGAAACTTTTGCAAAATTCAAAGAATTCAAGGCACAAGCTGAAAAACAGAGTGACAAATATATCAAAGCACTCAGGTCAAATGGAGGAGGAGAATACAACTCCAGAGAATTTGCAAATTTCTGCAAATCACAAGGCATTATTATGCAAACAACAACCAGGTATACTCCACAACAGAATGGAGTGGCTCAAAGGAAAAATCAGACAATAATGAATATGGCAAGAACATTTCTCAAAGAAAAATGTTTGTCAAACATGTTTTGGGCTGAAGCAGTAGCATGCTCAGTTTATCTCTCGAATAGATCACCAACCACAAGTCTAAATATGAAAGTTCCCCAAGAAGCATGGAGTGGGACAAAGCTCAATGTTGCACATCTAAGGACATTTGGATGCATAGCATACGCTCACATATCTTCTGAATTAAGGAAGAAACTTGATGACATAAGTGAGAAATGTATTTTCACTAGTTATAGTGAAACATCTAAAGCTTACACGCTTTACAATCCAATCACCAAGAAACTAATTCTCAGCAGAGATGTAAGATTTCTGGAAAATCAATTCTAGAATGATTCAGAAAATCAACAGATGGACAGTAAAAATCCATTGCTGCCAAGTTCTGAAAACACAGAAAATTCAGAACAACAAGTACCTCAAACTATTCTTCCAAGATTGCAAGTACAAAGGCAACCTGAAAGTTCTCAGGATAAGTCAACTTCCAGCAGAGAATCATTCTCTGAACCACAGAATCAGAGAACTCGAAGTTTGAGAGAAATCCATCAGCAGTTGGATGACTTTGAGAAACACTACCTTTTTGCTTTAATGTCATGTCAACCTACATCCTTTAAGGAAGCAGCTAAGAAGCCACATTGGGTTCAAGCCATGAACCAAGAAATTGACTCCATTGAGAAGAACAAGACATGGGATCTTGTTCATTTTCCAACTCACAAGAAAAGTATTGGTGTCAAGTGGGTTTACAAAACTAAACTCAATGAAAAATGGTAGATTGAAAAGCACAAGGCAAGACTTGTTGCCAAAGGATTCTCACAACAACCAGGTACTGATTATGGTGAAACTTTTGCTCCAGTAGAAAGATTAGACACTGTCAGAACTCTATTGGCCATAGTAGCACAACACAAATGGAAAGTATACCAGATGGATGTCAAGTCAGCATTCTTGAATGGTTTCTTAGAAGAAGAAGTTTATGTCGATCAACCACTTGGATTTGAAGTCCAAGAGCACCGAGCCAAAGTATATCGGTTGAAGAAATCCTTGTATGGCTTAAAGAAAGCTCCAAGAGCTTGGTACAACAGAATTGACACATATTTGATCAAAAGTGGTTTCAGCAGAAGCCAAAATGAACCAACACTTTATACCAAAACAGATTAGCATGGTAAAATTTTAATTGTATGTTTATATGTTGATGACATGATCTACACAGGAAATCTTGAGGTAACAGATTTTAAACATGCCATGCAATCTGAGTTTGAGATGACAGATCTTGGCATAATGAAATATTTTTTAGGGATTGAGGTTCATCAATTAGCCGAAGGCATTTTTGTCTTTCAGCAAAAGTATGTAGTAGACATCATCAAAAGATTTCGCATGGAAGGATGCAATCCAGCAGAAACCCCCATACCTTTAGGCACAAAGTTGAGCAAGACTGATGAAGGTCCTATAGTGGACTCTTCCCTATACAAAAGTTTAGTAGACAGTTTGTTGTATCTTACAGCAACTAGGCCTGACATTATTTATGCAGCCATCCTTGTTTCTAGATTCGTGAAATCGCCAAAAGATTCTCATTGGAAAATGGCAAAACGAATTTTGAGATATGTAGTAGGAACAATAAATTTCGGTTTATGGTACACTAAATCTGATAGTAATCAAATCTTTGGTTACACAGATAGTGACTTTGCAGGCAGCCTAGATGACAGGAAAAACACATCATGATATGTTTTTCAACTAGGCACGAACCTGATTTCATGGGCATCAAAGAAGCAACCAATTGTATCCATATCTTCTGCAGAGGTAGAGTATGTAGCTGCTACCTCAACTTCATGTCAAGTTGTATGGCTGAGATGAATATTGACAGACATGTCACATACAGAAAATGATCCAACTCCTATTTTCTGTGACAATACATCAGCAATTGTATTATCTAAGAATCATGTGTTTCACAAGAAAAGCAAACACATTGACACTCGTTTTCATTTCATATGCGAGCTAGTCAATAATGGTGATATTGCACTACAATTTTGTGGTTCTCGAGATCATCTTGCTGATATCTTTACAAAGCCACTAGGAAAGTCAGTTTTTGATTTTCAGAGACAACACTTAGGCATAATTAGTGCTGATGATTGTAATTGTTGAGTTTAAGAGGGAGTGTTAAACATAATGTAACCTCAACAGTCTGACTGTACACTGCCAGCTATCCTGGCCAGCTGTACTTTCTATTCTTGTTTAGCTTGAGCCTATTTAGCTCAACCATCTCCCATTGCATTGTAACTTATTCAGATTAACTTGTTCATACATTCTAATATACTGTTCTATTTTTTCTCCCTCTGCATTTCTCTTTGCTTCACAATTTATCAAATGTCACTAAAGTTCGAATCTGTAACATAACTGAGATGTCGTTTATCATCTACCACTAAAATAAAAAAATTATAAATATTGTTTGTACTCTAATAATAACAGGTTTAGCCAATCGAAAGGAAAGAAAATATAAGAGTGGGGATTTTTCCAAATCCTTATCCGTCGGGTTAAGAATCAATTTGAATGCAATATATGAAGGAATAATAGTTTTTCTATCTCATACTTTGGTTGCTACTCACACAGAGACGTTTGATATTCCAACCACAAAACCCTGCGTCAGAGTTCCTCATGATATCCCAGTAGGGACCAACCAAAATAAAAAGAGATTATGTATTGAAATTCTCATAATGTAGGATTTTATGATGCATATCGAAAATGGTAATAACTCAATGGACTTGTAACCAGATGACTACCATAACACTCCAGATTTAGGAGTATGAATATATTATATTAAAAATCCTTTAAAGAAAACTACAAGAAGTTAATCACTTACGGAAAACAGAATTTGTGATTAGTAGATGGTTTGATAAAGAGGAAAATAATGAATAATATAATAAGGATAACTTCTTAGTGGTTATAACCAGACATCGTACTCCAAATATTTAAGAAAAAGAAAATTGTTATATTTGGAACACGGAAATCATAAAACTCTTGTGAAACTAAAGGAACAAAATTAAAATTTCAAGCTTACGTGAAAGCTCATGGACTGGCAAACTTAAGTGGCCATAAGTCCTCTATAGTCAGACCCATACTGTAACTAAAATTTTGAAAATCAACGTAATCTGTGGAAGAGGGATAATGTGAAACTGTAAAATGGAAAAATAGTTGAACAGAATGAGGGATAGGTAATGTTGGACACAACTTACACTTCGGACACGTGATGCAAGAATTCTCAAGCCCTTAAACATTGTACGCTTACACTTCGTTCAGAAAGATGGGATTCGAATCACCTTAGTTTTGAGTAAGTCATGTGATTGTGAATAGATGGAAGCTGGCAATTGGAAAATCCATGTGGTAGCAGGCCATACCTACCACCTTATTTATTAGATATCATTTATTAGAGATAAATTTCCAATTTAGTCATGTCGTATTCAAACCCTCTTAAGTCTAATTCAAAATCCACTTAAATTCATTATATTCTCAACAACGGTCATATACTAAAATGGTATATGATGATATTAAAGTTAAACTTAGAAATACTAGTAATACATCACTCACAATTACTTCACTAGAAATCTCGAGTTCTATTGAATTAAAATTCTAAGTCGTGGGATAGATTTAAGGCATATATTCATAGAGAGGATATGGCCACTTTCTTACTTTGGAATGTCGGATGACCTTAAGACTTAAGGTAACCTACTAAAAAACATATATATATATATAAACCTTTTTTATTAAGCCATTAGGAATTATTCTATAGGTTAAGTGGAAAACTACATTGTTAATATTTATGGTTTTCCTTAATAGAAATCTGAAATCTTAGGTTTATGATGAAATTCTCAACTTACAATAAGTAAAATTTATCTCTACAAGTCAAAATTCAAATTTTGTGGATGGTGATGTTGACAACTTATGATAAGCTAACAAGACATATAAAACAAAATGAAAACAATAACAAAAAAAAATAGTAGTTAAATTAAGAGTTTGTTACAAAAGCTTAGATCTGTAAAATATTTAATTACCATTGTCAATATTAATTAAATATTTCTCTTTGGAAATTCATGAGATAGGATTGTATGATGGATGATTGAAGATTCACGAGGACATTGTTCAACCACAAAGGCCCTCCTCTAAATGGATTAGGGAAAATTTAATTTATGCGATAGATGTGGTGCCTTTGTGCATTGTTGAGCTTCTTATCCCGCACACATGATTTTATTCTCTCATGTTAGGCGTGTATGTGTATTTATAGAACTAGTGAGCTTCCATATATGCACATATATAAAACTAGACAACTTCTATATATGCACATATACGGAAGTGGTCGACTTCCGTATATGTGCATATACGAAATCCTACCACTTCGATACATACGCACATATAGAGAAGATATCGACTTATTTATATGAGTATGTATGGAAGTTGAACAACTTCTTTATATGAGTATATACAGAAGCTGGCCAACTTTTATATATGCGCATATACAAAAGATGACTACTTCCCTAAGTGCGCATATATGAAAGCTGGCTAGTTTCACATATGCGCATATACGAAAGTGATCAGATTCCATATATGCACAACATATATGGAAGGTGGCTTCCACATATACACATTTATTGAAGTGGTCAACTTATGTATATACACATATAAAAAAGTGGTTGACTACTGTATATGTGTATATACATAAGTGATCAGATTTCGTATATGTGCGTATATAGAACCTGACCAACTTTTGTATATGCACATAAACGAAATTCGACCAGTTCCATAAATGCACATATACAAAAGTTTTCCACTTCCTTATATGCACATATATGAAACATGGCTTCTGTATATGTGCATTTATGGAAGTGATCATATTTTGTATATGCACATATACATTAGTGTCCTACTTTTGTATATGCACATATATGGAAGGTGCATATACAAAAGGTAGATTTTGTATATGCGCATATATGGAACTGGTCAACTTTCGTATATGTGGCTTCCATAAATGCGCATATACATAATCCCTTCCATAAATGTACATTTACGAAAGTGGTCGGCTTCCATATATGTGCATTTATGAAAGTGGTCAACTTCCGTATATGTGCATATACAGAAGTCGATCACTTCTATATATGCACGCTATGTGCACATACAAAAGTTGACCACTTCCATATATGCGCGTGCATATATGGAAGTAGATAACTTACAGATATGTGTATATACGGAAGCCGACCACTTCTGTATATGTGCATATATAAAAGTCAACCACTTCCTTATATGTGCACATATATGGAAGTGGTTGACTTCTCATATATGGAAGTGGTCGACTTTTGTATATGCGCATATACAAAAGCCAACCAAATTTTTTATATGTACATATACATAAGTTGTAACATCCCCAAAAATAAATTATTTTTAAGTCTAAAAATACTTAGGAATTTATTTTTGTTTTTGGTAAATTCGAAATTGGAAAATTATTGCCATTTATGGCAATTCCAAATTTCAAATTTAGTTAATTGTAAATTATGATTATGACTATTGGGAAAATATATGATTTGACCCAAATAACTCTTTGACTATGACGCTTGTAAGAAACAAATATTTTTATCTTTTTTGTTGATGGACAAATGGAACAACCAGGTTAAAATCAGCTGACCATGACTCCATGAGTGGGGAACATGTTGGAACCACCTCAAGGCTGAATGTTACAAGTGGAAAATCAAGAATTTGGCCATTGGCAGCCCCTGAAAATCAAGGATTTGGAAAGCTGCGAAAATTCCTAAGGGGAAAAAACCTAGGCACAATTGTTGTTGGATATATAGCATATGGGAGGAGGCATGACACTGCCTAGTATGTTGGGGGAAAACAATAATCTCTTGCTATTATGAACACTGTTTTTCTGAGTGTGAGATAAGGAGAAGCTTTTCTGAGAATTGAAGAAGGACTACAACTAAGGAGGAGTTTTGGAGTTCTCCCTCATTGATTCATGGTTAAGCTAGGGGGTGAACGGAGAAAGTAGAATTGGTTGTTCTATTCTAAGGTTGGGAGGAATGTGGTTGTTCCATTTGTTGCTCGAAAAACTTGCTCAGATATGTTCATCTACTCTTTTTCTCGTTATGTGTTTCTTGATTTAAGTGGTTGATAGAATATATCTATATAATTATGGGGAAATTATTTCTATTGATTAAATTTCTAAACATAATTTGTTTTGATTTGATTACTGAAAAAGTATATCTATTTTAATTATGTAGGATTTATTTCTGTGGATTAAATTACGAATGGATGGAAACAACTGAAGGATAAATCCTTACGAATTTAATTTTATGTGTCAAATAAACTTCCTGTGTATATTAACTATGAATAGAATCAGAATTATGTAAACACACTCGGAATGCATCTAGTTTAAACAAAACTAGTTCGATTCTACTTCTGATAGTATAGAATCTGTGTTTATATATGTGATGACGCATGCCACCCTCTACAAACCACAAGTCGGAAGGTCCACATCAACACATGATCTTTCCCTATCCACTGGCCCAAAGAGCTCTCGCCAATAGCTCTTCTATTTTCCTTTCGAGAAATCTGCACCCACTCTTAACTTTGAGAAATCCCCTTTATACTTCAGGGAATTGGAATTTCACACCTTCGTGAATTCGACGGTCAAGCACCTGTCTTTTAAATCCCTGAAACCCGGAAAACCGTCAATGTTGACCCGTCCTCTTTCTCTTTCGGGATTTTTCGTATCGCGATTTCGGTGGTCGCGGTGTCAAGAAGTTTGGTCCCACGATTCCCGAAACCCGATTTTATGAAATTCTGACGCGCTCACAAGGTTGACTTTTCAACGCCCCTTTACTCCATTGGGACTTTGGACTTCGCGATATCACGAATCCTAATGAAAAGAATTCAGAACTTCACTCCCTGAAACTCTGAAATGATCAACGGAGCTTGACTCCATGTCAATAGTGCACCACCTATCCACTCGTTGGCTCCTTTGTGGCCCACAAAAATCCTTTTAGCTTTTTGGGACTTCGCGTTTCGTGATTTCACAATTCTCGTTGCAAATTTTATGGGACTTCCACCTACGAAAACCCAATATAGAAACCCACGTGTAAATCCAACGGTCCTCATGGTTTGGATCTACGGTCCTCCTCCTCCTGAGCTTAGAATCTTTCTGGAATGCTCGTCGTATCTCCCCTGCTCCTCCGTGAGATCTGATGGCTCACGGAACTTTGTGAATTATTTTCAGAGAATTTCGATCGTTCGTCCTTCCTCTGAGAACTTATGCACAACTAACTAAGGTGTTTCTCTTCGTGAAACTCGTCCCCCTGCAGTCCCTCGTCACTATGCCTTATTTCGACTCCTTCGAACTGTCTAATTCCTTCTAAACTTTCCACGACTCTTCGTCTTTTATAAAAACCCTTGCACGCACTCCTTGCGGCAGACTTTCAACCACTTCCAAGTGTTGAAAACCTTTGACTCTGTGCACATCTGCAGCAGTAGTCTCTCAATACTCCACTCAGGTCCACAACCCTGAGACTTCACCCGGCCTGTGCACTCCTTGCATGGCTCCTGTGCTCACTGCACTTCTGTGGAATTGAGAACAAAATCTATCTCTCCTGAGTTTTCAGAGACAACCCCCTGAACACCTTGTTGACGCACTCCTTGCGGACAATTCGACTACACTCCTTGCAGGGACTCTTGCTCAGATAGAGAAACAATTGAAACTCATTCCTCCCCTCTTTCCTCTCATGTTTCAAACATTCAACAAGGAATCATTCATACATATCATAAAAAAAAATGCATGAACGAAAGAGCAAAACATTCATAAGCATAACATTCAAAGATGCATACACAGAGAATATATGAACACCATGAGTCTGAATCATAGCTTTCTTGTATTAATTTAGAACTTTTGTACATGGAGTTTGCTACATAGCTCTTTGCTTCTCTCCTATGCTCTTCACACTAATGTTACAATACACAATGAGGGTGTCCATAACCTGTTTCCCTCTTGCATTCTAAAACTGTCTAATCTAACATTCAATTCTATCTACTTGTATTAACCACCATAAATGCCTTCTATCTACTAAGGACGAGAGTGAATCTCTCAAGGTCCATTTACATTATACAAGTGTGCCTCCACTTGATGTTTCATTAATGGTTCAAGATATTTCAAAATTTGTTTTGCGGCGCTTTTCCAGTTGTCCGTTGTCTCCGCGTTGGCTCGCTTGAGATGCTCCTGCATCATACTCCCTCGCTTGAAAATTTTCATGGGCTCCTGTCCATGAGATTACGCACAATCTATCCATTCTTCTAGATCTCTGCTTTGGTATCCCAGCTGGCATCTTCAACTAGATGGCCTTTCCACTTGACCAAATATTCAAAGTATTGCTTTCGTCTGGTCTTTTTACTCACTCTTTTGTCCATCATGTGCTCCATCTGCGGCTTATCTGCAACTGGCATCTATTTTGTCCACTAGATCACTGGCTGCTCAGTAGTACATATTGTAAAAATTCTGACCTTTTATTTGCGGCATTATGAACAAAATTGTTCATATTGTCGCAAAATAGAGGAAATTAAAAAAAAAAAAAATCATATTGTCCCATAACGTCGGTCTTGCCACGTTAACGTCTCTCTTGCCATGTTGGCGTCTCTCTTGCCACGTTTTCCACCAGAACGTCTCTCTTGCCACGTTTTTGACATAGACATCATTCTTGCCACATCAGATTATCATTGTTTCCTAGACTCGACTAGCCAATTTAGGAACATTACATCATCTTATTGTAGGTTAGCCACAGTTTGGGAGGAGGAGAGATTTGACTAAGAGGCTCTTGGATTTGTTCTAAGGGGGGTGATTTACCTTTCTCTGCAGGGCCGTGGCACTAGGAGGTTGGCTGGGATTTATTGAGGGTTGAACCCTCTCTTTGATGAGCAGTGAGACCATTGTGAGGGAGCCGTGATGTTTGGAGTAGGCTGCGTGGCCCTTGAGCAGGTTGCATGGGATAGAGGAGGGCCACGGGCCCCTTATTGTTGAGTAGAGAGGGTTTGAGAGGGTCGTAGGCCCATCTGGTTGAAGCCGTGGGGTTTGGTGAGGACCGTGAGTCCATTTGCCAAGTCGTGAGGGTAAGAAGGAAGGTCGTGGGGCCTCTTGCAGATTCGTGGAGGCTTTGGAGGAGGGCCACAGCCCTATTCTGTGAATTTGGGGGATCGAAGGAGGCTTGGACAGCTTGGAGCAGCTTGGAAACACTTGTTTGGGAGATAGTGGCATTATCCAGGTTTTGTTTGAGTTTTGCGGTATTTTTGCTGATGTATTACAGCTACTGTAGCAGCCAATAGTTGTTTATTATTTGTTGTGTATCAGATTCCATGCATAATAAAATGCCAAAGTTGTCTCTTCAGTCTTATGTGTAATTTGTTGGTATGCAATATGTTTAATGAAATGCCCACCAGAAAAATACATGCAAACTGTTTGTAGAAAGCACTCAATCAACATAATAACATATGTAATGCAAAACATTTCACAAAGGCATACAACCAGAACAATAAAATTGACATCAAACACAATATCCTAGAACAACTCTATTGGGGGATATTATATAGTTGGCAGAGTCTCAAGCTACTATAGAATTTAGACAATGGAATTACAGAATCGACCACAAAATCTAAACCTTACAAGCAATTGATTTGACGTATTTAGACATAATAAAAAAAAAACAAATCTTCGTCTTTGGAAATTTAAAAAGGCAAATAGAAGCATTACGCTCTGCTGACTTACGAGATGGCATTGGTCACCCCACTTTCAATTGCTATCAAAATTGTGCATAGTTAACAACATACATACCTTTTATAATAAAGCAAGCTCTAAACATGCAATAATTCCATTTTAATTTAATCTATAAATCTCACTCCCAGAGTAAATTTTGCACAAATAAATCAATCCATCAATCTCTTTACTCAAACGTTGTGACTTCCTCCTCCCTATTTTCCCAGAGTTTTGTTTCTCAGAAAAATACATCTAATCAAGAATTTACTACGATTACAGTGTATTGTACCTGGACAAAGGACGAACCACCAGGATCACACATATCACAGATCCAATAGTATGGGTGAGCATCATCAAGGTTGTTGTCACTTACTTGTAGATTTCCAAAAGAAGCCTTTACACCAAAGGTGGATGGAAAGACCTGGAAAAAACATAAAACTCAGGACAAAGAGTGTTATAACTAAATGGAATTCTCTGCAAGGAGAAAAATT